>VWZU01012788.1:30697-98904 GCA_013397095.1 Sterrhoptilus dennistouni
TCCCCGCGGTGACGGGTGAGGGGCGGGGGCGTTGAGGGGCGCTGGTAGGCGCTGGTAGGCCGCGGGCCCGGGGCACGCGAAAGGAAACAACGCCCGCCGGCGAAATCACAGAATCATGGAAGGGTTTGGGTTGGGAGCGATATTGGAAGGTTGGGCAGCGACACCTTTCACTAGACTGGGTTGCTGAAAGCCCCGTCCAACCCAGCCTTGAACACTCAGGAATCAGGCATCCACAGCTTCTCTGGGGCAGCCCGTTCGGTGCCTCGCCACTCTCACAGTAAAGAATTTCTTACTAATATCTAATCTAGATCTACTCTCCTTCACTGTTCAGCCATTGGTCCTTGTCCTGTCACTCCACGCTCTTGTGAAAGATCACTCTTGGCTCTGTTGTAGCCCTTTACACACCGTGACATGCTGTAAGGTCTCCACAGAGGCTTCAGAGTCTTCTCCGGGCTGAACAATCCCG
Source organism: Sterrhoptilus dennistouni (assembly GCA_013397095.1). Lineage (NCBI taxonomy): Eukaryota > Metazoa > Chordata > Aves > Passeriformes > Zosteropidae > Sterrhoptilus > Sterrhoptilus dennistouni. Next base: position 31,164 of record VWZU01012788.1, read on the forward strand.
TCACTCTTAGCCTGTCTTCCTAAGAGAGCTGCTGTATCTCCTGTGATCAGCCTTGTGCCTCTCATCTGGACTCACTCAAATGGATCCATGTGTGTCTTGTGTTGGGCTCCCCACGGCACTCCAGGGCAGGTCTCACCACAGCAGAGCAGAGCAGAGCAGAGCAGAGCAGAGCAGAGCAGAATCCATTCCCTCATCCTGCTGCCCACACTGCTTTTGATGCAGCCCAGGATTAACCTGAGCTTCCTCTTTTAGTGCTGAACTCCTCAAAGGCACTAACCTGTGGTCCTCCCATTTCTCCAAGAGGGACTTTTCTTGGGGCTGTGTACTTGTTGCAATGCAACAATATCGAACATGTCTGTCTATCACAGCTTAACAATATTTTAGAGTGAGGAACCTGTGAAACGCGACAGGACTTCAGCAGGAACTGGTGAAAGAATAATCAAAACCAGTCATATCCACATGGAGCTAAAGGAAATGAGATCTTTGCAGTGGTAAAAGAGAGTAGATTTTGAAGAGGGGAGAAACATCTGGTAGCTTCTCAGTAAAATGAGATTAAACCATTTTGACACTTTTGAATAAGTCTAGGTGAAATTGGAAGCCATTAAGAGATGGGGCTCTGGTTCATTCATCACATAAGTCATTTCAGGCTAAAAATGAAGATCCTGTGAGCTAAAGAGATCAAACACAGGTTTTTTCCTACTTGGTAATAATATGGGTCTCATCCAACAATGATGGTTATTCCTTTAACAGCGAAACGAATTCTGGTGCAGCAGTAGCATCCAAAATCATAGACATCTCTCTGTAAAAACATGTTCACAGCAGGAGCTGCTTTTCCCCAGTTTGAACAATGGTTATTATAGCTGTCAACAAGTTTTAAACCACTGGAGACTGAACTTCTTAAATACATCTGCGCTTGATTTCCTATGTTCAGTTTATAAATATTCCTTGTGCCTGCTAAAAATGCCTTTTCCTTATGGTCCAATCTCCACAGATTCTGGGTATTTCATGCTAGAGACCAAACAGAAGAAAAGGAGCCATAGCCTTCAAGTTACTGTAACCAGCACAAACCTTCTAAAGGCTGAGAAATGTAAATTGACATATGTCACTATTGTACACCACAATGACACAAAGACTCCAACTTCAGAAGGCTGGAAGACTCCTTTATTCTTGGGAATTCCTCCTCTTTTTATACTATTCTATACAGACCAATTCGATTGGTGACAAGAAGACAAACCTCTTCAATCATATTGGTCAGACCAGAGGGACATCAAAAAGAAGTCCCTCCTAGTGGAAATATTGTAAACATTCTTGCCATTACCAAAACATGTCTCTTGTTTACAGAAAGTTCCCTGGGAAAGGAATTTCAGAATGTCAGGCACAAACCAGGGCTACAGGCATACATGAACCAACAATTCCTGAAAATTAATACCAGACTAATGCAAGTGCATAGTCAGAACTGAACAAGGAGCAGAACAAGCTGAAATGGGTAATAGAAAGAGGGATGGTAGATAAGGAAACAGACAAAAGCAGAATCCTGTGAATGAAGATATTGGTGTGATGATTTTAAGACTAGAGTAGAATTTCTTCTTCCCTTTTAGTGCCAACTACATGAAACTCTTCATCCCCTGAGGATCCTGCTTGATGCAGCTGTAAGGTTATTTTGGTCACAACAGGTATGTGTAACCCAGTGCAGAAAATGGACTTTTTGTCTTGTCCAAGTTGCCCTGCAGCCACTGCAGCAATCCATCGAAGGTATGAGAAACAGTAAGTGTAGGTGTTTCTCTGGCTGCAGGCTATAATTAAATCTTACTAGGTGCTTAACAAAACTGCATGCTTACTCTCCTTCCACCCCAAGAAACTGCCTTCTCTATATGAAACACTCATGCAAAATTTCTGTCAAGATTATGTAATTTGTGAGTCATTTTTCTTGATATTTCTGTTTGGAGTGGTTAGTGCTGGGAATTGAAGCAATTACAGAATTCTGAGAGATGTATCTGTTCAAGGTTCAGATGTTATCAGAACATTTCTGTATTTCCAGCCATTGAGAATGGGTGGGTCCCTGCTCCTTCTTCATTTACACTCACTCTCCTGGCTGTGGTGAAGAGTTTGGCGTATTTGCATTTCTTGAAAAGTAAGTTCACTGTAAGAGCTACCTTTTGCTTATCTTATTTTAAACCAGGCGGATATCTAGATAGAGCTAGCAATTTTGCTGTTGTTAAATGCCATGACCTTATTTTCCAACTTTACAATTTATGTGCATTCCTAAACATTTTAAATTTTTTTTTCTAGAATGAGGTATTTCTTGTTTCATTTGCATTACCCTGCCAAAATATCTACTGTGAAACATCTTTTAATGTTTTAAATCTCACAGTGGCAAATATGAAAAGGTTGAAGCAGGAATTTCTAAAATTTTATGACAACTTTACAACCAGGAAATAAAGGCTCCCAAGAAAACGTTGGCGTTGAGCAGTTTTTTCTTCTAACCCTTCTCAAGAGGCAGCTTCTCTCAGCAAAATGCTGTTTTCAGACTTGGACAATCAGCAATTGGCAGGGCAGTGGTGTGATGTTGGAATAACCAGAAACGGTTGGCTGAACTCCAGGGTATAAAAAATAAATCACTCGATGAAGCCTGCCTCTTGTGCAAAGCAGGCATCATTCTGAGCCATCTCAAGCTGCAGAGCCATAAAACACACATCCCTGGTTCGTGGTCACAATTGCCCCAGGAGCACACGCACATGTCAGCAGTGTCACCAATGTCTGCAGTGTCACTGACAACAGGTGCAGCATGAGGCTGAGCCTTGCTGTCCATGGCTGTGCTACACGTGAGAAAGAGCCTGGTCTCACTGTGCATCCTCACCATTAATTCATTAGTAATGGTCTTCCACCTGCACAGGTAGATAGGTGGAGCAAGTCTGGTGTGTAGGCTGAAAGACAAAAGAAAAAGATCTATTCTTGTGTTTCACTCATCATCATGAGAAGCAGCAGAGCCTGGAAAATGTTTGGATGAGGCGTGGTACAGATCCTGAAGAACTAGAAAGATAATTTTCTGAAATGGCAGTTACTCAGAACTGGAGATGCTTCAAGCTCTGAAGCAAGAGGCCACTTACATAAAAAGACATAGTCATTGTGTTTATATCAGTGGGTGTGTGAAGGAATAAAAAAATTGCTGTCCTTCATGTGGACATTTCATTGAGAAGCTTCGTGGTTAAATCAATTTTTTAAAAGAAGTAGTGCAGTGCAGCTGGATATTTTTAAGACTGATGCCAATGAACTCTACAAATGTTTTCAGAATTATTTTAATGAATGTAAAAAAAACCAGCTTGGTGTATGAACAACAGTGAAAACATTATCAAATATATATGTAAAGCATGAACCGGATTTATATTAAGAAGTTAAAAATATTATGCAACACATCATGAAAGTCCATCCTTATGATATATTGTATTTTTAAAGTGTATCTGGAGATGTTTAGCAATATTTTCTCTCTATTCCTGCAGACCATTGTGAAATTATTTGTCTCTTATTAATGCATAATTAGGGAATTAAAGCCACTAGCTATAATGTTGTTTGCATTTAGACAGTACAGAATATTTAAAAGGGTACTTATCTGGGGGCAAAGCTGTAATTCCTGGGGAATCCAGGCAGTAATTTAAAGTTATTTGTGTTTGAGGGACACAGGCAACACACCGGCTGTGGTGTAGCCAGTGGCTACATATCCTGTGGCAGCCCCAACAGCTACACCTATAAGTATTTGTTCCCTTCTTGGTTCTGTTTTCTGTGTAAGGCTGGGATTATGCCGTCCATTTTTCTATCATTTTATCTCAGATTTCACATGGTGATTTTTTAAATATACTATCAATATGTTTACCTCTTTTTCTTACTCTATAGTCAGTGGGTGTTCAGCCAATGATATCCATAATCCCAAGTCAGACGAGTAGGATGGAAGGATGGAAAAGGAGGGGCTAATTAATTGTTTTAAAAATCACAATTCTCAAACCAGTTTGTGACAGTGTTTTATGTTTTTCTCTGATTTTGATGATTTCCTAGTTGTTCCTTGCTGAAGAAAGCAAAATGTTTTCATAAGGCTCCACAATCTTCAGGCTTATTGTGAGAAGATGGTGATATAGGAGTAGCGTTAATAGATAACAGGCTACAGATCATGAGAAAGGAAAAATGGGTTGTAGAACCAGAAGAGAGTTAGGGTGGAGAACCATTTCAGCATTGCAGTGGCATGTTTTCCTTTTGAGCAGTTACGCAGCACTGAACAGAAATGCAGCCTCTGTACTGCTTTATCTCCACATGCAATTCTCTTTATGCTCCCCAGAGGCTGTTTCACTCCATTGTTGTCTTGGTAAGTAGTTTGTTTCTGCATAGCTGGAGCTCAGGTTCACCCAGAAGACAATCACATCCCAGTTCAATATGCTGCAATGCTGAAGCAAGAGGTGCACTAGCTCTATGAACAGAAGAGCTGGGCGTATTTGTGAATTGCTATGAGGTGGAATTGCAAACTACCAATCTACAGGAATCCATCCATGCTCTAGAAATTCAGAACAGGTTAGCTCTGGTGGGCAGGTAGGAAGGACAAGCCAGAAAACTAGAAGGGAACTGGAGAGAGCTTAGAAAATACTAAAAAAACCCCCCGACCAACCAAACTTACAGGAATTAATCCACATCAACTCTGCTTTGAGTAACTTTATCCTGCTGATCAGCAAACTGACTGGAGCACAAGTCTGATGAGGGAGCTGGGGGAGTTTAACCTGAAAAAAAAGAGGCTCAGGGGAGACTTTTTGGCTCTCTGCAACTCCCTGAGAGGAGGTTTTAACCAGATGGGTGTTGGTCTCTTCTCCCAAGTAACAAGTGGCAGGATGAAAGGAAATGGTCTCAAGTTGTACTAGGGGAGGTTTGGATCGATTATTAGGAAAAAATTTCTTCATGGAAAGGGTTGTCAGGCTGGAACAGGCTGCCCAGGGAAGTGGTGGAGTCACCAAATGTGGAAGTACGTAAAGGAAGAGTAGATGTGGTGCGTAGAGACATGGCTTAGTGGTGGACTTTGCAGTGCTGTGTTCATGGTTGGATTTGATGAACTTAAAGGTATTTCCCAATCTCAGTGATTCTATTCTATGAATCCCAAGAGGGTTAATTGCCACATACTAAATTCCACATGACTTCATAACAAATAATACTGCTTGCCAATAAAAGGCAAGTCATTTGGCATCCGAGATGGGTGAAATTTATGACTGAATATGATACGTTGGGAATGCCAATAAGAATGAGGACGGCCTGTAATTATAGACTGTAGATGAGCACATTACAGCAAGATATCTGACCTACAAAACAAGGAGAGGATCCACACAGCTAGCAAATTCCATTTAGCAGGGTTTTTGGTTCCTTGCTTTGTAAACTAAACATTGTCTCTTTAGACTGTAGGAGCATGTGATAAAGCCTTCTGAAAATACATAATTTCAAGTTGCAGATAAATTCTTCCACTCAGTTATGTATATTTTCTCTGTCATCCATCTTCCCTGTTTCTTTCCAGTCTCTTCTGCATCTCCTCTAACTTCTCATTAGGGGGTGTAATTGCTTCTTAATTTTCAAAAACTGGAAAAATTACTTCTAAACAAAATGCACCTTTGGATTTACCTCTGAAGTCCAAGCCTAATTTAGTGGAACTTTACATCCCTTCTTTAATCTCCTTGAAGATACTGATTTCTACAGTGTTTCACCCTGACCAGGTGATGTGGTGAAACAAAGAAGCCACCTGGTTCAGATAACTTTTATTTTCTAAGCAAAAACTCTTAAGGCAGGATAAACGCTAGTGAAGAGCCAACTGCCAAACCTGAAGATTTTTTAATGAAAATGTGTAACAAATACAGAGCTAGAACTAATGACCTATTGGGCTCACTGGCCATGGTAAGATGTCCCAAGGCTCTTTGCTTGTCAGAAGAGAGCATGAGTCAGATGGGGAGGGGCTGACTTCCATTGCTCTGTGGAGCAGAGACATCCTCAGTACTGCTGAGTTGCTCTCTTCTGGTCTCCTGATTTTTGTCTTTCACATCAGATTTCTCCTCTGACCTTTATGCTCCTAAGTGTTAGTATTTCAACTGCTTCACCTACACTACTTATTTGTCTTACCTGGTGAGGCTTTCATGTATTTTTTCACACCTTAATAATTGTCTCATAAAAGTGACTGAAATTCACTCACCTGTATCAAATTTGGCTTTGAATGAGAGACAGTGGAAATGGAATGAGAGCCCCTGTATGAAAGACTGCTCTGCCTTCTCACATGCTCTTCACCAGAGGAACATAACATGTACCTCAGATGAAGCTCACTTAGTCTCTTTACTCAGGTTACCAGAACCATGGCTCAAGCCCACTTCACTGCTGCAATTATAGGCAGCTGCCCAAACTGCTGCTGTCTCCACCCTTCAGCTCTACATGGTGACTGCTGAATGTCCTTCTCTAGTTCTGCCCCAGCTCAAGCATCTTCCATATGTTTTTGTCAATGCCAAGTCCATGTCCCATGGATTCTGCTTTCCCTAGCTTAGGGCAGGTCCCTGGCTCCCAGTTTTGTCCTTCTGTGTATAAGATTGGGCTGGTTTCCAAGAAAGCTGATGAGCAGAATCAGGCTTGCTGATGGTCATTCCTGGCTTCCTTTGTTCCTCTGGGGAGCAGCTGGGTCTCCCACAAGTGATGTCCAGGACAGGCAATGGACACGCTCCATACAGCCATTGAAGAAGTCGGGTTTTGTAGAGCTGCTGCTTACTACAACTAGTCACAAGCACCCATCCTGGTGGAAGGCCAAGAGTATTCACACTTAAGTTGGGTAATCTCCTTTCCCTGACTTAGTCACTAAGAGTGAGGGCAAAACGTGGAGGTTGGCAGGTTCACAGCAAGGACTTCTGGGATATGCATTGTCTCCAAGGGTGCTCTACCCATGGTAGAGTGTGGTCACTCTTTAGATGCTCCAGAGCCTCACTGTCAAAATGTGGATGAATATTCTTACATTAAACCCTTGTAGGAAGTGATTTAACAGTATTTACGTCCTCCTACAGGACTCTGTACTTGTGTGTAATGAACCAATAGTCACCTCTAGTGGGGAAAGAGCCCTCGTCCCTTTTCTCCAGACCTGGAGTTTTGGCTACAATTAATGCATTTCCATTGCACCCTCTTGTCATAGATCTGCCAGCTGATGTGTTGTAATAGATCTGTAAGAGCTGCGAGGTGTTCAAATCTCCAGGATGACAGCAGAAGTAACCAGCAATCATCTACCTTTCAAAAAGAGAAAGGAGTGAATAATAAGCACAAATGCATTTCAGGGGAAATGTAAACATCAAGAAAACATAAACCCTGGATTTACCTGAAATTACACACATTTACCTAAAGTTACCTAAGTCTTCTTAGCTAAAACTGATTTTCAAGAACACTTGTTGCCTTCAGCTTTCATCAAGGCTGGAGAAATTTATTGTGTATTGTTTGGAAATGTCAGGAACTTCAGGTTGAGCTTTTGATTCTTCAGGCAAACAAACAGCTATTGCCATGCCCTGATTACAGAAGTACTTCTCTACGTAGCATTCACCATTGAGGGAAAGAGAATGGAGCTGCATTGAAAATCGACATCTAAAACAAATTTTATAAGACTTGTGCTTTAGACTTTTGTGTTTCAAGCTCTCAAGATTGGAAAAAACCCCACACAAAGTATCTAGGGCCAAAATGTAAGAAAAAGGATTAAATGGGGATTTAAGTACTGCTCTGTATGGTGCAGTCGTATATGAGCAGTGTTGGCCTAGGTGAGATCTGCAGTTTTGACTCAGTATCCTCCCCTGTAAAATAGGGATATCTGGGGTTTTTTTACCTTTCCTATAAAGACATGGGAACAAATTCTATGGTTAGGTGCTGCTGTCTTTCTTTCTAGAACCAAACTTTGTTTCCTGTTATCTCAAAAGTTAAAGTAACTGATAGGATATTTTCAGTTATTTACTTCAATACTTGTTATTATCAACTATTATATATATATTTTTTTAATATATTTATATTTAGAATCCTCAAAACAACCGAGGTGGGGCTGTCTAGGTTAGAACCACACTGGGGCTGGGTGCTCACCCCCAAAGTGTCCCCAGAAGCGCTGCCATGGAAGTGAAACCTTACTGCAAACCCCTCTGCAGACCTACCCAGGCAGATCCCATTTCCCGGGCAGGCTTTGCTTGTGGCTGGTACCTCCCTCTTGTGGACTTTTGCTAAATTACACACCAGAATTCGTATATTTTGTCTATGATTACTTAATCACTAATATTGGTTTATTTGGACTTCTCAGTCTGTGCCTTCAGCTTTTTCTGGTTTTTTTTTCAGTTTTATTTTAACTGGTTGATACAGCATTTAAAAAAAAAAACTTATAGGTACGTGAGGCTCAACTCACACTTTATAAATTTTTAGCATCACAGATCTTCAAAGGTCTCTTGAAACTTTAGTCGAAACAAAATGAGGGACTGGTATGGAAACAGCAACTGTGAAATTTACTAAATGTGCATATCCATGAAAGTGCTGTAGCAAGAGCAAATTAAAGCAGTAATTTTTGGATGTATAAATGAGCCCAGCAAGTAGGAGAAGTAAAATTATTTCCCTGTGGTATATGGTTTTGCTGCTGATGATGCCAGAATGGCCTGAGGGAATTTGTGTTCTCAAGGACAAAAATCAAACTTAATAATTGAAGAAAAGAGGTCTATACCTGATTTCTTAGACTTGAGAAAAGGCATTTCACTACAGCATTTAAGATATTGATTGTGTTGAATTTTTGAAATAAATGACTGAGAAGTGACTGGATTGTAGCAAAGAAGCACCTCTGGAAAAAAAAATCTGAGTGCTAATGGGTTTCTTACTCAAACAGCAGTGCCTCAAAAGCAGTGGCTGCCAACAGATCCAGAGTCATTCAAATGAAGAATAAGGCCCAAATATTTAGTGCTGAGTGCGATTAATGCCCAGAATTGATCTCTGATGAGATGATAGAGACATGAATTTACGTCTGTAAATCACGTGTCAGGTACATATTTTAGTCAACCACAAGCTGTGCTTCTGTTCAACACAAGTAATTTGGTTAAATACAGAGGTATCTGGTTGCCATAAGATGGTTTGTATTACATGTGACAGTTTAAATTACTCTGTCCCCTCCTGAAACTCAGTTCTATGAATTTGTATTCTCTTGTGGTTTCAAAGCCAGCTGTTTATCAGCTGGAAAATTGTGCGAGGAAAGTAGAGCTAATGAATGAAGTAGTTCTCCCTGCACTCCTGAGATGCCCTGTGAGCATCTATACAATGCCAAGGGAAGCTAATTAAATTAAATATTAGGAAAAATCCCAAACACAAAACCAAAGTACTTGGCTATAGCAGAGTCAGCTGTAGATGCCAGGTTTGATGGTAAAAGCAGATTGGCATGTGAGTGTTACAGCAGCCTATTTGAAAATGCTGGCTGAAAACCTTAAAGCAGTATGTAGCTTTGCCTTGCAGAGGGAAAAATTAGTTTCTTACTTCTTGATAACTGACATAATGAAATGAAGATTAGTATGACTCTACCAGTGGAATGATTGGGAAAGGGGAGAGAGACTGCTTCTTCCGTGAGCAAGTACCTGAGCTGAGCTTGTAAAGAGAATTCCCAAAAATACACTGACTGCAAGAAGATGAAAAAAAAAAAAAAAAAGGCAAGTCTGAAGTGTTTGAAGCAAATGCATCAGTGTGGTGGTGCATCCCACCTTCTCCCCCACAGTCTCAGTATCATCTGAGAAACATTCCTTAGGCCTTGACCTTGATGAGCAGCACCTGGGCTCAGCTTCTCTTGAGCTTATCAGAAACATTGTCTGCTCCCAGGAATTAGTGCTGTCTAATGAGCTCCTGCTTTTTTAACAAACAGCTTTGGAAATTTATTTTTCTTGCCTGAATAACAACCCACGTGTTCACTGTCAAACTTTCAAAGAAAGTTACTGACCCTAATTGCAGCCAGGATGGAAAATTACCCTGACTAAAGCCAACTCTCTTGCAACCCTATATGCAGCAGTGAGAGCCTTGGAGCTCTCCTGGACTGCAGCAGCTGCAAACATCCAAATCCCTCTGAGTGGGGCCTCTAAGAGCCAGCAAACTCTGAAATTTGCCAAACCTGAAGATTGCTAATCTTGGAGGATAGCCGAATTTCCCCACACCTTAAGGCTCAACTCTTCACCCGCTGAGAAGATGCAAAGGCAGACATGAGTAATTCACTGAATTCAAGGGGAATTTTTCAGATATATACCTTGTACAGACTCCTTCATGTCTGTGTGCATGCAAGTGTGAATATGCTATAGCAAATACACTGGGAATGTTGCTCTCCTAGATTCTTAACTACTTCAGATTTGTAAGCAAGTGAGGCCTGTAAATAAGCTACTGTTGCGGTATCGTAAATTTTATATGAATCTTATATGTCAAGTGGTGTAACTTAAGTTACCGATGAAGTGATGTTAAGTGTTGTTAAGTGCTGTTAAGGTTAAGTGCTCTTAAGATTAAGTGCTGTTGGGCCCTTAGGCTTTACCTGTTGGTCAAGTCTGGGCTCTGTTTAGTGTGGGGACAGGAAGGTCTTCCAAACTCCTCTTTATCCTTACCCCTTCCAACCCTTTTCTCACCACCCATACCCCTCCCTCAGCCTGTACATAGATAGTTTTGGGTTTATTTCAGTTTGGATTGACTGATTGATTGATTGATTGATTGATTTTTGCTGTTTCTCTGTGTGCTTTAACCACCTTGTAAGTAATAGAGCAAAAACTTGCCAACAAACTTTGTCATAAAGTTTTGCTTTTATATTAAACCTGGTTTTGCCAATATTTCTCCTTTGAAGGTGATTCTTTCAGTGACCTTCAAACAGTTATTTGCAAGACAGAGGGACAGAGAAGAGCTTGGAAAAGGAGGCCTCTTCTGTTTTATCATCTACAGCAACCTTTCCATCTGTTCTCTATTTCAACAGTCTGAGTTTTGAGGTGAAGAATCAAAATTGTTCAGGTTGTAAGTGACTTTGAAAGATCATCTAGTCCAACATCTCATCTTGCTCTGGGTCAGGTTGATCAAAGCCCCATCCAACCTGACTTTAGACAGTTTCAGTGATGTAGCATCCACAGCTTCTTTGGATAACTTGTTGTTCCAGCATCTCACCATCACTGTAAAATAATTTCTTCCTTATGTCTAATCTAAATTTACCATTTTTTAGTTTAAAACTCTTGCCTTTTGTCCTGTCACTACACTCCTAGTAAAAAGCCCATCTCCATTTTTCATATAAGCCCCCTTTAAGTATGGAAATGCTGCAGTGAGGTCTCCTCAGAGTCTTTGGGCTGAATAATCTCAACTTTCTCAGCCTTTCTTCACAGCAGAGGTGCTCCAGTCCCCTGCCCACCCTTGCCATCCTCCTCCTGACCTGTTCCAACAGTTTCATATCTTTATTCTTGTACTTTCTTGTAGATCCAGAGCTGGATGCAGCTGGAGGTGGGACCTCACCAGAGTGGAGGTAGAAATCACAACCTGCAGGACACACTTCCTTTGATACAGACCTGGATACTGTTGGCTTTCTGGGCTGCCAGTGCAGAGAGCTGATTCATTCAGAATTTTTTGTCTACCAGTATCCCCAAGTGCTTTTCCATAGGACTGCTCTCAATCCCTTCACCTCCAGCCTGTGTTGATGTTGGGGATTGCCCCATGCCAGGTAAGGGACCTTGGTCTTGGTCATGTTGAACTCCATGGGCCCACTCCTCAAGGCTGCCAAAATCAAGAAGATCTTCAGACTCAGTTGGACCAAATGGATATCTTCTATTTTTTGGTTTTAATATTTTGTTATGCACACCACCTCTATTCCTATTGGCTAGTGGCTGGGATGGTTCAAGAGTGAAATTTCACATGCAATGTGTTGCTGGACAACAGTTTCTTCAGCCAAAGCTGAAGTGCTTCTGCTCAAGTGATTATCAGATATAAATTATCACTATTTACCAGAGAGCCAGACACAGGCATCAGGAGAGATTGAGATATGAGCTCAGGGTGCTCTGGAAGAAGAGGCAGTGGTAGCAGGACTGGACCATGCTCCTCAGGGAACTGGACACAGAATGCTCCCTGCTGCCCAAGAAGTCCTCCTTTTTCAGCCTACTGTACTGCTGACTGAGCTTTTGCTATAGTCTTGGTTGTTCGTTGGTCTTGCCAGACCTAGATAAGCCTGAACACAGACCATGTCCTGGTATTTGAGGAATCCTGGTCTGTAATTACCTAATGGGCTGTAGCAATTCAAATATTCCTGGGAGATCTGGTCTGAGAAAACAGTGCTGGGACTTTACTGAGGGTAACAAAGACAAAACATGTTCATTAGAATCGTGTCAAGTGAGGTCTGTCCATTAACTTTCTCTGTGTGGGATGCCAGAAGGCATTCTTGTTATTTGGAGCCAGATCCAAAGAGAAGATCCCAGAGAAGTCCTGATTTCACATTCAAAACCATGCAAGGATTGTTATGACAAGTAGACCGTGCAAAGATTTGAATTAGTGGGCAGTTCTGCTATGAAATAAGTCATTAGCTAAGGTCAAAATGGTTTGGGGCTTATTCATGCTACTGTGCTATAAAGAAAAAGAGTTGGCTACATGAATAAAGGTATTTTTTGTCTCCTCTACATTCTGTTCCCAAATACAGTTGATGAGCTAAATATTTCAAGCTCAGCTAATACCTTTAATAGAACTGATCTCACCCACAAAACTTCAGTTTCTCTGGATTTCAGTATGTTCTTTTCTCACAGATCAGACTGAACATTTTTGCTCAAGTTTGTCTTGTCCAATGACATTTCTTGGCTAGAGTTTCCTTTCCTCTGGCAGCAGAAGAACTGTACTTAATACTTAAACACAATGTGATGGTAAATTAAAATTGATGGCAGATTCAGCGCACCCCATATATGTGCCTCACCCTTCCATAGAGTAAGTGCTGTGGAAAGGCAAGTTGTATTTAGGGTCAGTCCATTTTTGGATTTTTGACTTAAAACACTCTGGCATTAGCTGTGCCTTAAAGGTTTGCTGGATAGCCAGAGTCAGAACAATTTCAGCCAACCAGATTTAAACTGTCACTGCATATGTGTCAAGGACCTAAAGGTGAATCTGCAGCTTCAGGAAAACTCTGTTTTAATCTGATTTATTGTCATCTATGAAAACTTTTTTTTCTGAAGTAAATTGATGTTTTGTTTTGTTAGCTTCTTACTGTTTGAAATACAAATATATTATTTCCTCAAAAAAAATCTCTCATCTCACAAATGTCAAGTATATTTGTCAAGAATTCTGAAATTTTTTTCTAACATTTTCTTTGGCATTTCCAACTAGCTCAGTAGAAGTTTCCATTATGTGAAGTCCTGCCTTTGCTGTAGCAGTACCAAATATGTTTGAGATTTCTTGTCCATTTCAGACTTTCTGCTGATTTGCAATTATTTATTTTCCAAACCTTTTCCATTTCCTTACTTGTTTGCTGTGTCCAGATTTGCCTGCTCTGAAGATCAGTTTGAGCAATTCTCCTTTTAGTCTTGTTTTATACAGCAGAATCAGACACATTGTTCTTCAGCACTTGAGAAAAACTAGAAATGTAATGTGATGTTTTAGTTTACTTTGCAACCTAACCCAGAGCAAAATGCTAACGAAAAGTAAACTCTTTAAAGTCTTTCAAGGTTCACTGAAAAGTTTTGTATTTGAAATGCTATTGACTAGTGTTACCCTTCCCGCTCAAGTAGATCATCAAACTGCAAGGCCTTGAAAGGATGTTTTTCTACTGGAATAAAAGTTGTTGATACAAGTTGGATATGTTCTTAATATAATCTTTTTTATTCGAAAACAGTGTACATAGATCCCGTTTCTACACAGGCAGAAGCAGCAAACTCTGGTGGGATGTTTGTTTGCCTGTAAAAGAGCTGTGCATGACTCCAGGGCCTGGTCCCAGGAAGGCCAACTCTCAGCTTCTCCTCAAGGTCACATCCATAAGTCTTTCCTCTGCCCTCCTGCTGTTCATATTCACAGCTTTCAGGCTATACCACTGCCTGTCTTTTTTCAACCACTTAAACCTTTCTGAATTTATCTTCTTTAGTTCTGGGTATTCACATTCTTGTGCATTTGAAAACCGGTCTGAACTGAGAGTCTATTGCTCTGATTTTTTCAGGGATCTAGTTGGGAATTTCTGATGCTTTAAATTCAAAACAGCATGGCAAAAACGCTATTTGAGCTTACCTTAGGAATTTTATAATCACAAATTAATATTATTCAGAATTTTTCCTTTGTACCCACTGTCTTTTGATAAAACGTAAGTTGGAGAGGTCAATTTACCAAAATAATCATTGTACACGATGGTAAACATATCAGAAAGGTCAAAAAATTCAGTCTCTGGCTCTTACATAAATCCAAAAGCTATCACTGGAAAGATAACCTTTAATCAGACTTTTACTTGCTTTTCTGACTAGCAGTGTTTTTAATCCTTACATGAAAAATTAAAGCAAGTGTTGCAACACCTCATGAGCCAATAGAATAGCTGGCAGATCCTGAAAATTTCCTCACCAATGCATCAGACCCAAATAATGAAACATGCACAGTCAGTAAGGCTATGGTTCAAAACAGAAAACAAACATTAGGGAGAAAATTTAAGAAGAAAATATATGAAGAAATCAGGCATCCACAAAGTTTTACATGACTAAGAAAGATTCCTGATTTTTTAAAAATTTGAGGCTTTTTGTACAGGTTATAGGGAAAAATACAAGTTATTCTATAAGAATCTTTATGATTTTTTCCCCCAAGTTGTCAAACTATTCCAGTCTCAGCTGCAAAAATAGCATCATTCTCAGTGTGGAAATAGTAGAACCCAAATTCCAATTTTAAAAATTCCTGGAAGTATTGAGTACCCTTTTTTTTCCTATCGTAACAGCTGAGGTGGCCTTTTCTTGCCGTACAGAGGCAACCTGAAAATTGTCTGAAGGTGGCAGAGCCCTGCTGAACAAGGTCAGCTCCCACAAGAACTTCACTTGCCTTTGATTCTCACCCTCAACATGAATCCCATAAACAGCAGTGGGCAGAGCTGTAATGAGGTTGAACACTTCCTGGATAAAATCCCTAGGTAATGACCCTTCCTGGGAGTGGGAATAAAGTAATACTGCCTGGCTTTAATAAATGTGATGGGGAGCAGTGTAGGTATGGGCCAGGAGGCAAGCAGGGAGTGCTGCTCTTCACTGCACAGGGGTGTTTGTGCCTGTAGTGCTGCTGCTCAGCCCAGCCAGCTCTCAGGACCACATGGGTACAGCTTGGCTGCTCTTCCTACACCTTTGTGCCTCACCCTCACAGCCTGGGCCAGGTGTCTCCTGTCAGCCACTTCTGCAGTGGTCCCTGAGTGAGCCAGAGCAGAGAAGATAACATCATAAACAAAT
The DNA here is from genome assembly GCA_013397095.1 of Sterrhoptilus dennistouni. NCBI lineage: Eukaryota > Metazoa > Chordata > Aves > Passeriformes > Zosteropidae > Sterrhoptilus > Sterrhoptilus dennistouni. Next base: position 46,586 of record VWZU01012788.1, read on the forward strand.
CGTTAGATAAGTCCTAGCTGCTGCTTAGTACACTCATGGCTGCCCTGAATCACTGTCTTTTTTTTTTTCAGGAAATCTGAGGTTTATTTTTGCAACACTTGGGAGACCTTCCCTTATGATCAGAATGAAACCACTCATTTTAAACAGGGTTTCAGCATTTTATCTTGCTTACTTTTAACATTGCCTGGCCAAACAGGACAGCTTGATGATTTCAAAAACCATTTTTCCCTGGATGAAACTGCAAAGAACCACCCTTAACTTTGTCTTTTATACCTAATTCCATCTACCTCCCTTGCTCAAGCATTTCCTGTTTGGTGTTTTGTAAACACTGCAGTGTCCCCTCCAGGCACTGGGGAAGGTAACTGAATTTGGCCCAGGTTTGTTGGGGGAGTTGGACCAACTTACCTCCAGAGGTCCTTCCAAACTGAGTTATCATATGACTTTAGATTTCTTACCTGCTGAAAAATCACTGTTGCATCAGTTTTACTTCAGCAGTTATTATCTCACCAGGATGATTATCCTCTTGTTCTTAACCTTGCACTTGCTCATTGACACAAATTTTAGTCAACAAGGTTAACTTAGGAAAAATATGTCAGTGTTTTCTCTGCTAATCAGCAAATAAGATCACGATGACTTTCCCAGATAATTAGGTCTCTTATGAATATTAATGTGCAGTCAATAGTTAAAGTCAAGCAGTTTTCTCACACCAAAAATTCCCTGCTCGTATTTTTGCAGAGCTTTTAAAGCATCATGAGAAAAACTCTCCAGCTGAGCGACAGAGGCAACAACACACTTCCCACTCAACTGAATAGCCTTTTTCTTATATTGTGAACAAAAACTGTGTAAGAAAAAGATGCAACATGGAACAAGCCATAGGTAACTCCACAGATAAGTACTACACTCAGGCTGGTGCTGGAAGAACCAATGCATTTTAATATCTGCCAAATTTACTACTAAAATCAACATAACTTGCATATTTAAGCATTCCCCCCTAAAGTCCTTGCTGGATAGTTCTAAGGAGCTAAAAGGAGCAGGTCTTCTCTGCAGCTTAATGATAAGAGTTTCATGAACAAAAAAGGGCTAAGGGGCAAGACAGAAAGGGAGGTTTTTGCAGTTATCCATGAACGATGATTACCTATTTACAAGATTTTATCCATGGGGGCTTTACTGTACTTCTGCTTTCTAACCATTTGCATTTGGGGTTCTCTTTCTGCAGTTACTGTGTTGTAATTGTCCTCATAGGAAGAAAAGTAGGATGAAGGTTAACAGCCCTTTCAAAGGACAGCCAGGGCTTGACCGATTATCTAAATGCTTAAGGCAATTACCTGGCTGCCCAGGTAAGGTACCCAGGATGTAGGAAAACAAAGTTCAAGTGCCATTACTCTGGATAAGGTGTTAGTCCAGAGCTCCCTCCTCTTTCCTATCACTTTGTCCATCTGCTGCAGGATATTCTGGGAAGTTCTGCTTTGTATGACACACATGAATATTCAGGATAAGGAAAGCAAATAAAAGCATTAAAGCAGTCAAGAAGTGGATGCTTCACCCAACTCTTTCTGGTATTTAATCACATTATGGAATACACAGTTTAGAATTTCTCCCCTGAACAGCTGGGTGACTATAACACCTAGCCAATTCCAGTGTCCCGAGATAAAAACCAGAGGTGGTTTAGGTCTAGGCGAATGCTTCACTTCTGAGCTATTGTGGATAAATAGCAGATGCCTGCAGCCATGACTATAGAATTACATATCAGCATATACATTGCATCAAATCCTGCAGATGAAATAGGAAGGACAAAAAAATTGTCGCCTGTATCTGGGGTTTCTGGCTAAATTCAAAGTATCTGGGTCCTGTAAAAATATAGATGTTAGTATTGCCAGGTTATGGCAACATCAAAGTAACTCTCACTAATTTTCTCTTTTAAAAATAATGTACTTACTGATTTATTACAACTAATAGCACCTATATTTTGGTCAAAACCGCATAAAATTACATAGAATCACTTGAATCCTAGTTTTGTGACTTCCTTCTGTAATGCTTTAAAAAATTACAGATTTGAATACTAATAAACACAGAGTACTCAGCAGTCCCTCTCCAAAAAAGAATTCATAAAGAATGCAGAAGAATTCATAAATTAAGAAATACATGAAAGTAATTCTTGCACAATTTTGAAGTGTTGGAATTTTCTGAATAAAAGCCATGAACTAATATAGTTAAAGGATCCTTCTGAGTTTAGCTGCCAGCCAACTTTTTTCCTTTCTCTTGTTAAACCAAGACATTCAATGTGTGAAAAACTCTAGCCTGATCTGCACTAACTTGCACAACTCTATCAAATCTGGGACCTCGAAGTACAACATTCTCAGTCAGATAATACATTTGCCTCTGATACCACATATCAGCATTGCAGCTCTATAGTCATACTGTACCATTACTAAACCACTTTTTTACTACATTGCAATTCTATTAAAAAACCCAAAACTTGTAAAAACACATATTAATTTTCCAGGAAGCCTCAGGGTATGTCATGAACAATTAAAGACATTCTTTGGCTAGAAGATTTGGTACAGCATACAAACATACAGAGAGCAGAAAGAAGAGAGTGAAAACAAAAAAATCATCCCATTAGCCAATTAGGATAGCATTGATAATTTACTCATTCCTACATTTTTGTTATTCAAAAACGTGAATTCCTGGGAAGTTTTGAGTGTAGCACAGTGATGTCTGGTGAATAGCTTTGGGAATAATACTGTAAGCACACCTTCTGCCAACTGGTATCAGCAGTAAGAAGGAGCTAAATTTAAATATCAAAGACATTTAAATTGACACACACACTGGCTGCTGGCCAGACACCTAAGGAAAGCTGTGTTGTTTGGTTTCTTTTTTAATGAGTTCCTTTTGTGGATCTCAGGGAGCTTGGTAGCAAGCTGTCTGTCAGGGTGTAGCACTAAGGAGGCAGGGAGATGTGAAACCGATGTGTGGAAGATCAACAGTAGATAAGTATTTTAAAGGTAGTTGGATAAAGGTAATAATTATATAAACATTAGCAGGAGAGGTCACCCAAGGACAGGGGACTGAGGATGGGGGGGAAGCAATACCTTCTGAGAAGGCTACACCTTGAGGTGGGAGGAAAAGCCTTGGAGAAAGACACTTGAGGGAAAGTCTAGACTGAAACAAAAAGAGCATAGAAAAGTCTTTATGCCCAATGCTACAAGGTATTGAAGGACAGACATTTAATAGTGGTATTGAGGGCAACAAATACTTCAGAGAGGATGAAGATCATCCAAGATGTGCAGGCTTGAACCTTGGTTAGGAAGTGGACTTTCAGTGATGGTACAAGGAGGATGTCTGCGAAGAGGAGCTATCAGAAACAGACTGAAACTGGTCTAAGGCTCAGATCACAGCTATTTATTTCCTTATTGCCACCACAGTAATTTTGTTCATCTGCTTTGTTTTTTGTAACAGTTGTAAGCATCAAGAGCTGTAGAACAAAGTGTTCTGTCTCTATTCATTTGGATAGAACCAAAGGTCAGATGTGAAGAGATGCACAATGGGCCATGAAGATTTTGTTTCCCCGGAAAAAATAAATCAACAGGGTAACTGAAGGATTAATGCACTGAACGTAGGAATAGGGGAAAAATGGCACAGTCAGCAAAACAAGAATGGAAATAACAAAAGCTGTTGATTATCATATTACATTGCGGTTAGTGGGTCCAATTAAGGTTTGTTACCTTTACTGTGTTTGTTTATGAAACCTGCAACTAGTACAGAAAGTTGCACATTAATTTGAAAGAAATCAAGAAACACAGATAATATTGTTTATTGCTAAAATCAAAGTAGTCACTTAGTAACTTATCTTGATAAGGCCTTGTTGAAATGGTGTGGCACCTTCTCCACAGACACTGAGCTGAAGAAATCTCTCAGGAATCACTTCCTTAAGCATACCTTCCACTGCCTTATTTTATTTAGTTTGCATATAATTTTCTAAGCACTTCTTAATTGATTAACATATTTTTAAGTACATTAGGATATAACTAATACTGGCTATGCAAATTTGGTAAATCAAAGTACAACCCGCAGCTCATCTGCAATACATTGAATTTGCATTGTGTTTTTCAGGCCTGCCTTTCCCTGCTTGCACTCTGCAAAGCTAAACTCAGCAGTAGGGAAGGACAGAGGGTGAAAAGGTTTCCAGGGACTCCTCATGTATCTCATAACAAGGTGTAGCAGATCTTATTTCCCAGACTTTCCTTCTTTGGGGCCAGCATCTCAAGAAACCAGCAAGTATCAAACTGTGCAGGCAGGAATGGTCAGACAAGGGCCTCTAGCAATGATGCCTCTGAGAGACCTTGGAGCTTCACCTGGCATAATTCTCAATACTCTCTGCTGCAAAGTGGGTATAATTATACTCATCTGCCATGCAAAACTGCAATGTTTTCATTAGCTAAGATGTGCTCAGTGTCTGAAAGAAACTTGGCTCATGTAAAATTATTAAAAGGGAACACAAAGGCAGTAAAAGTTCTTAACAGGTCTCTTCAGAACAAGAAACTACGCTCAGATTAAATAGGTGATATTTGTTTAAAAAGACATTGGTGGTATGAAATACTGACACCCCATCTTCTCCTCGTGCCTTGTAGGAGCTTGTGCAGAACATTGAGGATGCAGGGATGAACCAGCAGGTGGCTGTAGATGGCAGCGGCTGCCTGGAATGGGGCAGGTCCCAGGATGCCAGAGGAAACCTGGAGTAGGCTCACCGGAGTGATTAATGCCTGGTACCTTTACAGGCAGCCTTTCGACAGAGTCCAGTCTTTAGTTATCCATGCCTCAAATAGGCTCGGCCAAAATTAATTTCCCCTGTTCCCAGTGTTTTGAAGTCAAACCACTCACACCAGGGAATTTCTACTTCAGAAATGCCTACTACTGAATAAATGGTTGCTTTGCACTAAGTAAAAGATAGTGGCAAATCATAAATATATTTATCAAAGCGTTTCCCAACTCAGCAAGTCAGTATAGCCAATTCTGAAGTCACCTGAACGCTTTCACTTACACCACTCCTTGATACTTCAATTTTGTCAGGCTCTTCACCAGAAATTTGGATCCTGCAGTCTATAAATCACACTCATCTCATTATGGCAAGTGGGACTTTAGGAGAAGGAAAGTGGCTTGCAAAATATTCACTCTAGTCTCACCAAGAGGGTATCAAAAGGCAGGAATCTTTCAGATTTCCTTAGAAAGAGATTGGGAAAGATTTTGTATTGGTCTTCCTGCTGGACTCCCATGTTCTGGGATTTCAAAACATAGTAGTGCTTTTGGGGGGGTCTGTCTGTCAGAACATTCCCCATGTCAAAGGATGAAGAACTCACCAGGGCCAGTGGAGGCATTAGGGAAGGGAACAGTCTGGAGCCTATCGTAGCTGCACAAACCACCATAAACCATGAGAATTACACAAGCATTGCACAAGGGAGGCTTCACTGCAAGTGTTGCCTCTGGCTCGCATTCCTTTTAAGCTGTTATAAAACTTTAAATATAATTAATAAATAACCAGGCCTCTCAAGCAGAGATGAGTCCAAAGCTGTGCCCCCTGCATGAACCGAGTTTGTTATTTCAGCTCTGGATATGAAAGTCCAGCGTATGACGGCGGGGCTGCTGCTTGAGGTCAGCCAGACTGGCCCGGCTGCATTGCTGCTGCCGAGGAAACAAACCCCGAAAGGTGGGCTAGGCTAAATCACAGCCCTCAGTCCAGGGCAGGATGGAAGGCAGCTCCTTCAAACTGCAGTTCGGGTGAAGGGCGGGGACGGTTATCTCTTCCCTGACATCGGGGGACGTCCTGCTCCTCCTCCCCTTCCCTTGCAGCATCAGCAGTGGCCTGAGCACTTTGTTCACAGGGCTGTATTTGCAGCCTTCATTTCGGTGCCCCTTCAGGAAGGAGGGGCAGGGTGGCAGGAAACGCCAAAGAGTCACTGGATTGAAGGAAGAAACCTCTGCCTTTTAGCTGCCTGACAGGAAGGAATCTTCACGTCTCCCGCCGTGCCCTCAAGGCAATTCTCTAAGTGAAAACTCTTTGACGATAGTCCCCCTCCTCTTTCTTTTGTTTATCAGCCTTTGCAAAGCTATCCATTAGCTCTGGGATTAAAACATTCTCAAATTCTTTAAGTATGTAAAGACAAGTTTTTAGACCCATGTTACACTTTGTTATATTTATCCACTCATAGTAATTTCTAAACCATTAGAAATCTAAATCTACTCTCTGAGATACTGTTTGCAATTAATGTATTGGTATCACCTGTGTCATGGGGTGCCTTTGTGCCACAGCCACTGCTGGGAAACATTAATAACAAATTTAGGAACTACTTTTCTAATATAACAGCCTGTTTAATGGGAGTGTCTGGGTTAAAGAGGTAAAAGAGGTATGACTAGACACAAACGCATGAGTTTATAGTCCCATACTGACTATTGCTAATTAGAAATACTAATAATTACACTTCATTGATTTCAGCTGGGATTTTATTGGAGTTTTTATGTTTCTAAAAATCTGATCACTTTTATCTCAGGGTATAAAAAAGTGCAGCTTCTGACAGCTTTGAAAACATTAGCTGTGGTTGCTGGTCTGAGACAACACTGATTTGATTCCTAGAGCTGAGAAAATCTCTTTGCGTGTCAAATACCACACAGAAGGTTAAAAAATGAATACCATAATCCCATGATTTATATTGTAGTATTTTTCCTAGTAGGTGCAAATTCAATGCATGAAACAAAAATAAGCACTGAATATCAGATACTCAGCAGCCAGGTCCTTGTAGGTAGAGATTAACAAGAGGAATATTACTGCAGGTTTATAAAATGTTCAGCTACTACAGAGCAGTAATTAATATCAGGTCTTGTTTAAACTTTCAAATTAATGATGCATGACAAATTGCAGCTCAAAACTGACCTAAGGAGGGCATTAAAATTCACCATAAAATATTTTCCAGGGTTGTCACACAAGATAGAGCCCAAAGTACATTAGATGGCTAATTTGTCCCCTGGTTGATGATCCATGATTTCAAAACTAACTCTTGTAGTGATATATTCTTACAATAAAGCAATTTAACATTTTATCATGTGTAAAATGGTGAAAGGCACCTTATAATCTGCTAAGGACCTACTCACAAACTCTGGCTTTGAATTTGGATGCGTAAGTATACTAAAAGAATCCATGAATTTTCAGATTTTATCTAAGAATAAAATACAGTAAAAGTAAAGAATATTAAATAAAGAAGAGTTGGGATCAACAAGCAGGTTTTGTGCCAAGGATGATGGTGTATTCAGGTAATGCATTTACATATCATGAGACAATAGGCTTGTTGGTTGCTGCAGATTTCCCAAGTGTCATTCTTGACTCATATCCTGAGACATCCAAGAAGAACTGAGACAGAGGTTGGAAAAGGGACAAAGAGAGGATGCTGGTTTAGAGCTTCATGTACTTCTTACAGACTGATTTTAAAAGTATTGTTTTATCAAAAATAGAGCACTTTTAAAAAATCTGCTTTGTAGCTGTGTGCTATGGGTGATATGCAAATGCCTTCTCTGCTGTTCTCTCTGTTTAATAAGCAGCTCTGTGAAGTTTGGATGACCTCAGGTTTTGTAACATGGTCAATAATCCCTATTGTGTTATTGTGCCCAGGAAACCTGAAAAAATTCACATAGAAATGAGGAAGGAAGGAAGGAAGGAAGGAAGGAAGGAAGGAAGGAAGGAAGGAAGGAAGGAAGGAAGGAAGGAAGGAAGGCAACCTATTTTAGGGGAGACAGGAAATGGTTGACTCCTCTTCTTCATGTGTGTCAGCAAGTTCTTGCTGTCCTACCCTGAGAGCACCTAAGCTACAAGACAAGCTGTATCACCTCTGGGAGATTTCTCCTAGCCATGTTTCCAAAAGTGGCTGTTGTCATAGGAGGAAAAGGATGCTATAGGTGTTCACTGAGCACAATAACGGGATCAGGACCTTCAGAAAATGTGAGTGGGCATGACCAGACTGTGGAGCTGACTGGTGCTTTTGAGCAGGCCTAAAAGCAGAATTGTAGGTTTCTGGAAAAAAAAATATGAGGGAAAGTTCAGATCTCTGCAGACATCATGTAGTGCTAAGTGAAATTTTTGAAATTTGTATATTTTAAAGTGAGTATCTGAACACTACCAAAGCCTAACCTCAATCATTCATGGCCCTTCACAGATCCAGCCCAGTGGGCTCAGAGAGATGTAGAAGAAACATCATAAACCAAGTAAACATCAACATCTGTAATAAACAGATACTGTGTATGTCAAAGTACTCAAGAAATTAAATCTCTCCAGTTCCAGATCAGTTCCCTCACACCATCACAACTGATTTTATTGTGGCTTACAAAAGGCAGGAGACTGACTATGGACTTTTATACACTTTCATCCACTAAACTATCAGTTTCTCTTTAAAGGATCCATTATAGAGAAAGGAGGAATAGGGTTTCATAGAGAGAAAATAAATGAAAACAATTCTTCCAACATTTCTTAAAAATTACTTGTATAGGAGAAGACAAGATATATATTTTATATTTCTCAAAAATAGCAGAACATAATCCTGATAATTATTTTTAAGGTGTTATATGCTGAAAAGTGACCGTAAAACATTTGAAGTATACCTTTTTTCACATATTATTTGAACATCATAAAACACTCTTCTCCTGTGTGTTTCAGAAGTCTGAACTGGTGATATAGAGGGTGTTGGATTTCAGTGGAGAAACTCCCATTACGGTATTGTAATAATTTGAAAAAAACACTTAAGGTGGCTTTGGCTGGGATAGACTTAATCTTCATAGTAGCTGTATGGGGCTGTGTTTTGGATTTGTGCTGGAAACACTGTGGTAGTACAGGGATGCTTTGTTACTCCTGAGCCAGGCTGACACACAGCCAAGGCCTTTTCTGCTCCTCACCCCAGCAAAGAGGCTGGGGGTGACAAGGAGCTGGGAGGGGACACAGCCAGGACAGCTGACCCCAACTGACCCAAGGGACATCCCACACCACATGGCATCATGCTCAGCTCATACAGCTGGGAAAGAAAGAGGAAGGGAGGACATTCCAAGTGATGGCATTTGTTTTCCAAAGTCAGAGTTATGTGTGATGGAGCCCTGCTTTCCTGGGGGTGGCTGAACACCTGCTTGCCCATGGAAAGTGGTGAATGAATTCCTTGCTTTGCTTTGGTTGTGTAGACAGCTTTTGCTTTGCCTATTAAACTGTCTCTATCTCAGCCCACAAGTTTTCTCACTTTTACCATTTTGCTTCTCTCCCCCATCCCACCACAGAGGAATGAGTGAGTGAGTGGCTGTGTAGGGCTGAGCTGCCAGCTGGGGTTAAATTACAAACAGTGGTTCACAAAGACTGTTTTTTTTTTCTTGGTCTTTTTGCACACATCTTTAAAATGCATATCTTAAAATAACACAACAGCAATCTGCAGGGAAATGAGCCTGATCATGGAATAGAGAGACAAGGACTTTCTTCCCATTGCTCCCACTGTTGTCTTGGCTGGCAAAATTTGTCCCTTGTTCACTCTGCTGGCATCCCAATGTTTTCCTGTAGTATTGATTCCACTTTAAGTATGCTTTACAACCTGAACCTACCAGCTAAAAACACTTCATAAGAGCAAGATCTTATCACTTGATGACTTGTGATATGATTCACGTGTTTTAACTTTGGTGTCTATCCAACCAGGTGTTTTATCTTCCTTATGAAGCTTTCATGATTAGAATTCATGCCCTGTTTGCATGTCAGTAATAATAAAATAAAGCTCCTTCTTCTACTTAATAGCTGGATACTGTTCACTGGAGAATTAATAATATAAATACCATTACCAAATCAAATAAGTGTTTTTTTTTTTTTTCCTTTTAAGTCATCACAGACATCAACACTGAGTTGTACTACAAGTATTCTATCTGTAGCTCAGACATAGAAATGTGTTGAATGACAAAATCTTCACCGCAACCATAAAAAAATCAAAATAGTTAAATAGGACATGAAGTGATTTGTCCACCTTATGTTCTACCTGGTGTCAGAAAAGCAGATGATGTAACCTCAGGCATTTTCACTCACACCTCAGCTGTTGATCACTACTAAACACAGAAGACTGACTTTAACACACCAAGAAGCTGATCTAACACTGCAGCACCTAATCTCACTGGCTAATTAGAAACACTTGAAATCGATTCTTTCTGAGGGCCAGCAACAGCTGGTACATTCAAATTGGCAGAAGCAGCTCTGGTGTACTAACTGCTCCAACTGAGAACTGTCAACCTGCTCCATAGAAAAATGAGTCTTTAGGTGTTAGTTCTTTCTCAACTGGTGCAGTATTGTGCTTTTATAGGGGAGCCTCTGAGTGTTACTGGGAATAGTGGAAAAAGAGTAATAGCAATTTATGCAGAAAATAATCATAGCTACTCTGATGAGGCTTCACTGCTTAGAAGGGCATGTTTTGCTCAGCAGCTACTCAGGGAATCTGTTTCTCTTCTGCCTTGTACTTAGGTTGGGGAAAATTGTCAGCCTGCCCTTCATACAAGAGTGCCTTTAAGAAAAACGAAGAAAAAATATTTTTTCATTCCCTCCCTCAGTGTTTGTTCTGCCTGTGCTGTGTTACTGCATAATCTTGCCTACTGCTGGTTATTTAGGAAATGTAGACATTTACAGTTTGTCATTACAGAGGTATAAGATTAGATATTGTAAAGACTTAGCTTTTCTTATATTATCAAATACTGATTTGTAACAGCCTAATTGCTTTCTATTGCTGATTAGCCTTTGATGAGGTCTGGTAGCAGTGCTGGCTTACATAACCTATCTGAACCTTCTTGCCTTTGCTTTGAGATTTGCCTGTTTGTTTGACACAAGAATTAGGCCTGCGTCACTTCTCTTCTCTTAGAATTGAAAGAAAAGCACAAGACAATGGGAGGTTTCTAAATCATTAGAATTCTCTCAAAGGCTAAATTCAATTTTAGTTTGGCTTGAGTTTGGCTTGGGTTATTACTTCTGTTGTTTGTATCAGCCCAAAACACTGATGGCTCCTGTGATACCCTGTTTCTGTAAATGAAGAGGCAAAAAAATTACTAGTATAACTGTGCTTGTAGTGAAGGTAACATACTAAGTAATTTACCTCAAAGCATCTTTTTTTAAAATTTATATTTATCTTAAAATGCAGCTGTTTTAACTATTAAGGTATATTTGAGTTCACAGTGAAAAACTGTGTGAAGAGTATAATTATGTGTTTATCCTTAACCCAGATCTTAACTCTAAGGGAAAAAAAGATTCTTATATAAGAAATAGAGGAACAAAAAAGACTATTGGGTCTATTCTATTAAAGCTCACTCCATTCAGGAAACATTTCCCTGTGGTCAGAATCTAATTGCTTTCTGAATAACCATTATGTATTCGCCTTTGCCCACTGGGCCATTCCAAACGTGACATTCCTTAGAGGGGAAAAATGACATCCAGCTGTTGCGTTTGAATTTCTTTTTTGCTAGCAAATATCAATATTTCATCCAAGAAGCTCTGTTAGGAAGAAAATGAGTTACAAATGCAGTAACTATGATGATAAGTGCTAAAATTAACGTTTGCCACATTCCTTAGTTTATTACCTGTCTGTGTGTTATGATACACAGACAGTGTTTCACTGCACCACTCCGTGCCATGTGTTCCATATGATGCTTGCTTTGCTTAGTGCTAAGGAGGAGTGATTTCTGCTGAATGATTACCTTCAACAGTTTCACTCTGCAGCTTGAGGCCATGTTTGAATGTGTTCTGTTTAATACTACACCCTAGTCACAAATGTTAATTTCCTCACAGCCTCCTCTGTGGTTCATAGAACTATGGTCAACACTGGATTCATTTTCATACCTTTCTGGAGATGAATATAATTCCTTGTTTTACTAAGGCAGAGCTGAAGCCCGGTTAAGCAAATATCAAAGATATCCAGTTGTTTTGGATTTCCATTTTGGGGTCATTGGAATACTAAGTTTATTTGGAATATTTTACATGTGCTTGAGATAGGAACATGTTATTGCCATGGAAAGAAAACACAGATGAGCTGAAAAGCAATAAATTGTCCATCTAGTACAGCCCCATCACAACTGCTTTTCTTTACGTAGTCCCAATCTGTTGGAACCCTTCCATCCACTGTCCTAGTCACCTGAATACCATTTTCCTTGACTGTCAAGGTCAAGTCATGCCACTGGTTTTCTGATCTTCCTTCTGGCTCAGTCTCCTCTAATTCAACATCACAGGATATGTATGAAGTAATTGCCTGGAAAAACTATGCTGCTAACAGTGTGGGAAAGGGAAGTATCCCAGTATCAAGGCTGTAGTTGTGGCATCTTTGAAGATCCTGATGTTTTCATGGTTGCTAGTGTCATTTGTATGGGAGGCATGATAGGGACGTGCAGTTCCAGCAGAAACAGCCAATATAAAGTGAAGAGGTCACTGGTGGATGAGTCAGACCAGGAGCGGTGCTGGAAAAACTGTGATGTTTGGCTTTGTTTAGTTTTATACCAATGAAATAGCAGCAGTGGAGGAGCACAGTCAGGCAGGCAGGTGATAGCAGCAATCTCAAAGGTAAGCAGCTATGGCTAAGCCATCAGTAACTGTGCTGACAGCTGGGAACTGCACATAGATTTTCAGCAGTTCCTGTGTAACTCCTGTTCTACAGCACCTCACGCCAGCACAGCCTTGCTGTGGTCATGGACCTCACCTGTGGGATCAGGCAAGTCTTCAGCTGCCAAGGTTGGTGTCATCAGATCATCCAGAAGCCAGCTGGATACCTAAGACAGATTTTACTGGCAAGGAAGGAATGACATCCTTGGAATCACTGATTTCTTTTCCTGGCAAAATCTGCTGGAGTTCACCATCCGTCATCTCTCTGTGGCATCTTCATCCTCTTGCTGGAGACAATTTCCCAGGAGATACCTGAACTGGAAGAGAGGCTGTGATGGGGATGGGGATAGCTGGAGTTTTCTTAAAGGAGAGCTCATGTGTGTGTTAAGCTTGATTGATGTGTGTCCAATGAATCCTGTGGTCTGGTCCCCATGAGATGAGGGGCTGTCTTAGCATTTCTAGTCCTGAATATCTGAGCTGTACACTCTGACAGCTGTTGATATCAGTTAGTTTTCATCTCCATGTACTTCCTAAGGCTGTGTGGTTCCCCACTTGTAAGCAGAACCTGTGTCCTGTTGGATGAAATTAGTGTGTGGGCTGCGAGTATGCTTTTGTTCAGCTCACAAAAGCTCCTGAGAAGATGTTTTTGCTGGTTTTGGTCAGCTACAGGAGAACAGAGAGCACACAACCCAGCAATACAATACTGGTTACCCTGCCCAATCTACAAAAATGGTTTTGGTAAAAAAGAACTAGCAAACGTAGAATGTATTACTTGAGCCAGTCCTTGTGTGCATGATGTGTGAGATGCAGTACGACGGCTCGAATACAGACTTTGGCATATCATCAAATTGTTGTCTGGGTTGTACTAGAGCAATCTCACTGATCTAACTTGAGAAGTAAATGTAAATAAATAAAAGCCTACATTTTATGGCAGAATTTCATGACCTTTTTTTTTTTCTCTTGAAACATATGTTTCTTTATAATGTACAGGGGTTTTTTTTTCCATCTGAAATACAGGCAGCTACAAAAATAAGGTATGTAAAAATGTCAGCAGGAGACTGACCTTTTTGAAACTTCTAAATAGCCCTTCTAACTTTTAATCTATTTTTTTCTGAAAATACAGGTCTAAGTTTAAATGCTGCCTCCAGGCAAACTGTTTGAATTGTTCAACTGTCTAAAAATATACTTAAAAGCTGCATATGAGGAGACAAGATGCTGATGTAGAAGCAAAGGAAAAGACAGAAAGTCGGAGCCTTCGGGGAGCTGTAGCACAAAGACTCCACAGAAGTTCCTTTCAAATTATCCCTCATCTGCCTCCTCTTAGTGCAGATATTCATGCGGAAGGAGAAGGCTGAATTCTTCCATGGAAGTTACATAAAAATAAGTAATCTAAAAATAACATTTTTTTGACCAGGAGACCTAGAGGCAATGAAGAACAGAAAGATACAAAATATTAGAATTAAAGAAGGTAATTTGCTTCCAACACTCTTTCTAGTAAGCAACTAGGGACAAAAAAAGTAATGCTGTTTGACATAGCCTCTAAACACAGATGACCTTGCAAGCTCCTTAGATTTTTCCTTGCTAACATGACATAGCAAGGCTTTTTTCTTGGGTGCTGGTCTGCCAGATCAGGTACTGAGCAATATAAAGCAGAAGATTTCAACAGTGACCAAAGGGGCAAGGCTGATGAAATGGCCTCTTGGATTTTGTCCTCTGGGGCAAAGAAAATTTTGCAAGGCAGATCACCTGATTTGTTGCTCGATGCAATCTCTTTTCATTCAGTCACCAGAGGTTGAAGATAGTATGTTTCTTTATAAACAGCCTTGAAAGATTTCTGATCTGTCTTTAATTGGGTTACCATCCTGTCTTTCCCTGCTGTTCTGCGTGAAATGTTGCTTTGTGACATACATTTCCTCTTCCTTTCTGTACAAAAGCAAAAGATGAAGATCAAGTTATTTTTGAATAACAATGTCTAGACACTATGGCTGGACTCCATCCAAAAATGTTTAAACAGGTCATAGCTTAAGCTGGTGTAAACTGGCACAGCTGCACTGGCTTTGTTCTAGTTATCCTGACTAAGGCAGGTGGGGATGTAGCACATGTTAACCATGCCCTTCTTGTTCCCGGTGCTCTGACAAAGACTTTTCTGAGCTTTACTCAGGCTTATTCATTTTTGGGTAGTCTGAGTGATGGTTTAATGTTAGAAATTATGAGTGGGATTTAAGCGCGTGACCCGGTGTCTAGACTATTGCTGGCACTTAATCTTCTGCTTTCCATGTAGGCACTGCTTTTGTACATTGTTTAATGTTTTACTGCTGTTCCTGCATGTGTGTTGGACTGTGTGCTCATTTGTGTGTGCAGCTTAAGGAATGCACAGAGGGGTGGCTGAGGATTGCAGAGATTGCTCTAAGTCCACTGTGTTACTTTTTTGTGTCTTTCTTCCTCCTCTCACCATCCTCAACCTTTGGTTGACAACAGCTTCAACAAGTAATTATGAATCATCCAATCTGGGAAGAAATACTTCAATTGCTTTTCATAATCACCTTTCTGTCATCACTAACTACAGAAAAAACGAAATACTGTCGAGATTGACCTCCACACTCTTGTAAACAATCTGGTCCTGCTGTTTGCCTGCTGTTGAAGCAATGAGGCAGACAATGGCCCGTAGACAAATGGGCCCAACCCCTTTGCCCAGAGTTTTACAATGACTCCTCTCATCTCAATACGTGTTCATTGCCGGCACTGTACAGGTCCCAGCACGCTGTTCTTCATGACAATCTTACCAACTCAGCTTCAGTCAGGGGAAGAAATCCTTTCCTTGTTAGCGTTGGAAGATTTGGGTTCTGTTTCAACGCATTTCATATTAAAACAAAATAAATAAATAAATAAGCGAGACAAAATTGTTGCTGACGCAGAGCGGGAAATGAGTGTGTTATATCTCACCTAGAGGCACTTTGTTCAGAAAGACTCAAAATGCAAATTTCGTAATCTTGATCGTGTTCCAGGTGATGGCCCTGGTTAAGCAAATGAGTATGTTTTTACTTTCAGCAAACTGCTGAAAATGCAGGAAATAGAGAAAACAGCATGAGCCAGCAGTTGCCTTGTTGCATGGGGTATGAAGTAGGAAAGGCCTCCCTGTGGCCTCACTGCTTGGGAGCTGGAAGGGGAATGCAGTGTGTTGGCAGGTGCAGACTGCAGGGGTCACAGAAGTGGCTGTGCTGTCCTGGTGCCAGGGGGCTGCTGCTGCTGCTGGGCAGTACAGGTGTGAGGCAGAGAAGGACACAGCCGTGCCACCATTGTCTGAGAAGTTTTAGTTTTGCAGGTTTCTCTCTCATAGTAATGTCTAATTTAGCAAAACAGCTGAGGGCCAAGGCACCCCCTGAAAAGCTTGCTTCTATATTAATGCATTTCAGGGGGTTGCCATTTGACTACCTAACTCTTTTATTGGAGGGAGAAATATTCTTTGGAGACTCAGGGATCATTCAGATAGATTGAGTTAATACTTCTGCTTCCAGGCACGCCTTGTGTAGGCAGGGAAATGATGGATCCCCCTCTGAACTTCCTTCCTAGTCTAATAAGGTAATGTGATAGAACTTGAGGGTATTTTTAAAAATGTCTACAAATTATAATGCTTGGGAAGAGGCATCCAAGACATGGTCTGTAGTTTAACTGCTGATACTTTCATAGCAATATATAAAAAAAGACCTCTAGTCTACTTTGCTCCCTATCAACAACCCCAGCTGCCAGATCACCCCCCTCTTGTCAAAGCACAAACTTTAACAATGTACTTGCTCTCATTCAATTTGGCTCTTCTCCCTCTGCTGTATCTCAAGAGGCCTCACTTTTCCCTGGTGCCATCACACAGTGTGTATAGGAGACCAGAACCTGCATCTCTCTGTTCATCACCCTATTTAAACTTCACACCCCTACTGCAGCAGGGCCTGTCCTGTCTTGCTGCTGCCAGCCTCCTCACCTTTGTTCCAGTCCTCCCCTCCCCTGTCTCCGAGCTGCCTCCTCCTGTCACACATACACTCACTCAGGTGTGCTGGATGCCTCAGTCCCTATTTCATAGTCAGGAGGTTGAGGCTTGGGTTTCTTCAGGCCTTTCCTGCCTCGCAAAGGGGACAGGAAAAAAGATTGCACAGGACTTCCTGGTGACATGGGAGGAGGAGGAAGAAGTGCCTAGACCTTCTCCAGCAGGCAGAAGCCCTCTGCATCCTGGCTTTCAGGGGAGGGCAACTCCTGGGGCTCCAGTTCAGTGGCTGCTCCATGTCCCTTTGAGCCCAGCAGCTTACAAATGAACAGGGAGGAAATGAACCAAAACTTTGACTTCTCTGCTTCTCTTGCATTCTGTAATTTTTCTTGACAGTACAGGTCACTTCTACATACACAGCACCCCCATGTCTCTTTGCATTAGAGGACCAGGGAGGGCTTTGCTGTAGCTGGGATAAAAAAAATCAAGCATTTGAGGGCATGTTTGGCATAATGCAAGCTATGGCTTCTGCTAAAGATTTTACAGAGCAACTTCACTTCTTGTAAAGTTGTTCAAGAGTAGACTACATTTTTATGCATTTGATTTATTGGTTATTTTTTGGGGGTTGGGGTTGTTTTGCTGTTTTTTTTTTTTTACATTTTGGTTTGCGTATTTTCTGCCAATTCTCTCCTTGATGTTTGTGAAAGATTGATTACAAACGTTTAGCAGCTGAGTTGCTCCTATTGAATATATAGAGACACATGTGATTTAAATTTCACCTAGTCATGACTTGAGACACTTAATTTGACTATTAAGGCTGATCATGCAGCCTAAGAAATCTAAGCAAACTTTAAAATCAATTGATGGTTGAAAATAGAGGCATTAAGTTGCCTGGGAGCTTAGGTCAGTGCTCCTGTTCAGTTCCCAGAGGTATTGATAGGAAGCCAAATACATTCAAATCTATGTCTCATGAACCTGGGCAGCAGTGAAATCTGGAGAGGGGAGGAAGATTCTCCCTTTTAGCCAAATGGCAACCTGAGAGAGCATGAGACAGCTGTTTCCACTTCCTCAAAAAGTATCTTAACTATGCCCATGTAAATGCAGAGAACAATGTTTTCTGGTGTCTGCTTTGGCAGATGCTGGCTTTTGGTTTTGTAGCACTCTGCATTATATGCAGAAAACTTTTTGTGCATGTTCCTGACAAACAAATCCATGAGCAAGAATATCCCTAGCATGTAAGTTGCAGTTCTTTCTACCCTTTGTGCAGCTCCTGGCATGATGGGATGTGGGGCTGTAATCAATACTCCAAGTCAATATAACACTAGGTATGTACCAGTGGTGTGTCTTATCATCATCCTGCAGCAGGAATTGCTGTTACTGTGCTGGCATGCTGTGTCTCTTGAAGAAAGAAAGAACTAGGTCTGGGAAATATTTCTGTTGGCTGTTAAATGAAATTGTACGATAATTTTATGGTAAGGTCTTTAAAGTATAGCAAAAAAACCCACCAAAACAAACAAACAAACAAACAAACAAAATCCCTAATAATTTGAACTGTATTCACAGTATTTTCATATGTTTTATATAGAATTTTATATGGTAGATTCAAAGTGTAATTGTTTCTGCTTCAGTTCCTTAAGCTTCATTTCTCCCTGTACTGTTTCAGCAAATTAATTGCCTCAACACTCTTCCCCCACTGATAGGAAACACGGTTTTATAGGCACTGTCCTTCACTAAGAGCCAGGGTATGTGGCAGTGGTGCTTAGTAGGATTTTTGAAAGGTGACTAACACAGCATTGCCATGGAAATCAGTGGGATTTAACCAACTGTAAAATCTCTTCCCAAGATCTGTCTACTACCTATGTACACAGGGAGCTCAATGTTTGTAAAACTTGGCCAGTCACCTCTGCTCAGGGCCATCATATTCTTCTGTAAGGGTATTTCAGTTTGGGCACAGAGCAGGTTTCTGGACACATCAGAAAAGCATCGCAGTAAGAGGGACCTGCACTGGATTATGTTATTTCCAAGCTTCCAGTTAGGAGGCACTGATGGGATAAAAGGCACTGTAGCCTCTCCCTGGCACTCATTCCCTGATTGTAATGATAAGGTGTCAGATTTCCAGGGAAGTGGGATGGTTTCACAAGGGAAATTTCTGTGCTTAAGGTGCCTCCAACCCCTCTGCTCTCTGCAAGTTTGGGACTTCCTACAGTTGGAAGATGATGATCACATTCCCTCCAAGGTCAACCATCACAGTGGGCAGCACGTGGGCATAGGAGGTGTAGTTTTGGCTGGTGTCCTTTAGCTAGTCCCTCTAGGAGACCTCCCACTGCAGCAGGGAAAGGCTGGAAACAGCCCATTAGCCTCTTGCTGATGCTGGAGTGCAAATTCCTCTTGCCCTGACCCAGGATAAACACACCTGCGTCCTCTTCTTGCCGTAACATTTTATTTTGCCCCAGTGAATAACAGCAAAACAGAAGAGAGAGCTTTGTGGTTCAGGAAGCTGACAGTTATTAAAAGTAAATTTTACAAGAAGGCAAGACAGAGGAAGGGGAATTCTCACAAATCCCCGATATGTATGGAATGTTTTTTTTACATGGGAATAAAGCAGAGTTCAGAGTTTCTTCAATTACATTTTGAGAGTTTTATTATTTGAAAATAATTGTTTGTAGTTGCTTTATTTTTCCTGAGCCAGGGCAACTTTGATTGGTGTAACTGGAACAAACAGGATTGCATAAGTCTGCAGAGGTTTCCTGGTATGCTGGCCAGGCTTTGTAGTGATTTTTATCATAGCTGTGAAATTCTCACCTGACATCTGTACTAGCACATCATGTCTTTTGCAGTAATGCTAACATAAGGCATTCCCAGAGAATGGTCTCCACCATGTCACTGTGGAGGAATGGAATGCAGACATCATAAGTTTCTGCTGAACATGGACACAGTAGCAAAAAAACCCCACCATTTATTTAGCAAAAGAAACCACAAAGGCCAGGCCAGCTTTGCATCTATGCAAAATGGTCCAACATAATGACACTTTTTTATTTCACTTTTGTATTTAATTCTGCAATCTTGTCATCTGGAAGCAGCATGGGTAGGTGCAAATGAATGGAATAACAGCTCCAGGGGGTTTTCCCAATTTATCTTTTTTAATATTGCCTGCCATTTGTATTTATAAGTAATTCAAGAACTTCTGGTTTTACAGTCAATACCTTTTGGATGGTTCTGGGATTTCATATCAAAAGAACTCTTTGAAGGACAAAATGCAATATTCTACTGGAGACAAGGTTATTACCTGAAATGTTTGTTTGCATGTGAGAGAAAAACAGGTTTATAGAAACACAAAATAAACTGACATCCTGAATGTCAGCAGTAAGAAAAGACATCTGTGCTTCAGACATCCTGTGACTGTGGTGGCAATAATTCATTACAAACAACTGAGAGTTGCAGAAAATCACCTAAGGAGGATAGTCTGTTATGACCAAAATCTCCTGAGATTGATGCCACTGATCCCCTACAGGTAATATAAAAGTCCTTTGGGACACCAACTTGTATCCACAAGACAGATTTACAAAACCTAGAAGGCTGTTTTTCATCATCCCTCTGACATACTCTTATTTCTGCCTGCAATGATATTTAGTGCTGGTCACGCAGTAACGGAGAGGGGTGAGTTATGCAGGTTATGCAGGATTATACACGGTTATGCAGGATTGCCCCTCTGCAACCTCACTTCATCCTGTGCCCTTCCGGCCTGAGGGAGGCATCCAGACACCTCAGTGATGTCCAGATCATCTTCAGGGTGCAAATGACAGCAGATCTTTCTCAAGAATAGCTGGGCTTTTAGACAGATGGGCAAGTAACTTTGGGGTTGGGGTAAACTTTTCAAAAGCAGCAAAATCCAGACAAAAAAAAGTTCTCTGGTCCTGCTGATGTGTTTCACAAGGACAGCTAAGGACTCCAAAAACTCAGCACTTTGGAGTCTTTGTTCCATTTCTTGTTTGTGAAACTCAAGCTCTTGGCTCAGAATCCCAAAAGTATTTGGGCATGTTGAATCCTACTGATTCCTATGATCAGGTAACTCAGCTGCAGCTGCCTCAGAGACTCGAGCTCAAGGGCTTCCTATCACTTCTGAGAAGAAGATTTGCACTTTTAAGAATTTTCCCCATTATTTATGGAAACAAAGAACCCTTTCAAAAGAGAAGCTTCTAATTCCATAGCACGAGGCCAGCTGTGCCATCATTCCCTGGGGTGAGGGCTGCTCTTGCTTCGCTGGGAGCAGCACCAAGCTCCATTCAGCAGGATGCTGAATTAAGGTTGGACTTTGGCACTAGAGTAGCCCTGTTGAAGGATATACCTGCCTGAGGTAACAACTGATGTTTTTGTTCCTCATTCCTGCTTATTTAGAAAGCAGGCAAATAATGATAAGCTTTAAAACAATTCCAATAAGTTTGTAATAGCAAACAAGCTGGGGGAACTCTGATTTAAATCCAATTTTTTGTTTCTCCACAGAACATACATCTTTTTGCACCAGGAAACTAATAAACATAGTGTCAACAAGAGCTATCAGATTAATCCTTTAGGATTTGAAGGGCAGTTTGTTCATTGAGTGACTGGCTTCATTCCCTCTCCCTTCTGTGTAAATCTGAGAAACAAAGGGCTCTGAAACAGCAAATGGGACCAGTCTCTGCATTTGAAGTCTTAGGGATTTTCATTTCATTCTTCTCTATGAGCTTTGTATAAGCCTGTCACTGGCCTTCAGTAAAGAACAAATAAGCAGCAATAGCTTGTGTGGTGCCAAAACTATAAAACAACTGACATTAGTGGGAGCTTCCAGTGCTTGTGAGATGCTTAGAAATGTGAGCCCCAATGTGAATGACCCAAGGAATAATATTTCATATTTTCCCTGGTAGTACAAAATCCTTAAGTTCATACATTATTTTTAAGAGGCTGTAGCTAAGTTAAAATTCTTGAGGAAAGTACAGGCAATGATAGGACTGAATAATAACTTTGTGATCTGTACTCCTGCTGTGTAAGGATGATCTCACATAGGGTGTCCTATGATGTAGCTGTTCCTTTTGTCTGAGAATGGCATTAAGATTTTTTTTCTATTTTAGAAGGTCCAAAGCCTTGCAATGCCTCTATAAAAAATACAGAATAGCTCATACACAGTAGAAATAAAGTAGTCTGATTTTCCCCTCTATTTGAGTCCTATAACTGGGTTTCCATTGTTTAAGAAGGGTTGAGTAGTCCTGCATCCCATTGTCCTGTCATGTATCTATCCATTAACTCTGCTCCCCTCACGGAGATATTTTTCCATGAAAAATGTAGTGGGAGCTTTGCACGCTTGAGGCAGATATTTCTCTGAAATCATCTAGAAGATTCAGAAGAGAGATTCATGTGAAAGAGCAGTGGCAGGGCCTGTAGCTTTGCCTAGGGAGGGGTGATGAGCAAGCTGGGAGTTTATGGGTGGAGATTAAAAGGCAGAGCAGTGTGAGCAAATGTGGTGGGTGTCAGATCATCTGATTGGGAAGAAGCAGCTGGGAGAAGTGTCATGTTTGCAGGTCTGGTTCTTGAACCACCCTGGTAGCTGCTGGGAGAACAACACAGCAGGACACGAGCCACCAAGCAAACAAGCAACCAAGCTCAACCAAGCTGTTTCTGGAGTACATTGGGGATAACTCTCTTCCAGACACAGGTGACAGAGAAGTCAGCAAAAAGAATCTGCTCTGCCTGATACTTAACAATGTGGAAAAACTGGTCCGCAGTAAGAAAGTCAGGGGTAGCCTTGGTTGCTAGTGATGATGAGGCGAGAATGGGGAAGGGAAATTGGTGACAAAGGACACAGAAAAGGTGAAATTCAGTGCCTTCTTTGCCTCATTTCTTCAGGTAAGATTTGCCTGTGGGAATCCCAGGTGCCTGAAACCAGTAGGAAAGTTTGAAGCAAGGAAGACTTGCTCTTGATGGATAAGGATTAATTTAAGGAACATTTATTCAGACTAGACATATACAAGACCCTGGAATCTGATGGGATGCACCCATTAGTACTGAGAGACCTGGTCAATGTCATTACAAGGCCACTCTCAGGTATCTTTGAAAGATTGTGGTAACTTGAGGAAATTCCTGAGGCCTGGTAGAAAGTAAATGTTGTTTCTCTCTTCAACACAGGCAAGGAGAAATTAAAGAATTACAGGCTGATTAGCCTCACCACGATCCCTCGCAAATGGAGGAAATAATCTCAATTGCACAAATTTATGAAAGTCAAATCATATTTCACTAACCCAACAGCTTTTCACAATGAGATGTCTGGCTCAGTGGATGAAGGGAGAACAGTGGATGCTGTTCATTTGACATTGTCTCCTGTAACACCTTCAAGACAAAATGTTGAAGTACAGACTAGATAAGTGGACAGTGAGATGGACTGAAAACTGGCTGAACTGCTGTGTTCAGAGGGTGAAGATCAGCAGCTCGGAGTCCAGCTGGAGGCCAGTTACCACTGAAGTACCCCAGGGGTTGATACTGGGCCAGGACTGTTAATTCTCTTCATTCGTCACCTGGAAAATCGGGCCAAATGCACTCCGAGCATGTTTGCAGATGATAAAGAACTGGGAGGAGTGATGCAAGAGCCACAACATGTCCTTGTGGCAAAGGTGGCCAGCAGTCTGCTGGGCTGAGTGCTGCCAGCAGGTCAGGGCAAGTGACTCTGTCCCTCTGTTCAGCCCTGGTGAGACACCTCCGGAGTGCTGTGCTCAGCTCTGGGCTCCCCAGGGCAAGACAGACGTGGATCTGTTGGGAGGAGTCCAAGAAAAAAATAAAAAAGATGGTTCAGGGCCATATAAGCAGAGATTGAGTTGTGATTATTCAGCCTGTGGAAGAAAAGGCTGCAGGGGACTTCATCAATGTTTTTAAATATCTGACTGGAGGAGAAAGAGGAGTAAGGAAGATGGGCCAGACACTTCCCATGGTAGTGCCCAGTGACAACGCCAGAGAGGGAATGTGCTTAGAGAAATATAGGAAATTCTGTGTGGACCAAAGAAATAACTTTTTTACCATTCAGTGGTCAAACACTGGAGTAAAGTTGCCAAAAAAAGTTGTGGAGACTCCATCCTTGGAGATCTTAAAAGCGTGACTGGATGCAGCCTTGAGTGAGCTGTTTTAATTGCCCGTTTTGACCAGGGATCAGACCAGATGGTCTCCAAAAATGCTGAACTGCTTTGTCATTCTATGGGATGGGCACATTTGTACATTTACACATGTGAGCACACAGTATGACTGCAAAAACTCTTCAGGAAATGAGGCTTACAAAGATAGCAGAAATCCTGTGACTTTTGCTTCAGGGGAGTTAAAAAGCTTGGTGCTCATATGCAGAGCACTGTTTTAGTCAGTCTGTGTTTAGGTTTGGGTCTTTTGTGCAATACAGGACAAAGAATTTTTAGCATGTAATATCCAGAAGTGTATTTAATGTATTTTGATGCAAATCCTTCAAAATTAGTGTAAAACTCATATTAAAGGCAACACCTTGTATGTCAACTAAGCATGTTGGACCAGGTTTTGGTTGCCTTACAATGTCCCTCACCAAGTCATGGTGTTCTAGCTCTGTCTCTGTGGGGTCTTGGGCTGCCCAGTCTGCCTATCCTGTGTTTATTCAGTATAGGGAACCACACATCAATTTGGGACCACCCACAACTGCCACAGAAATATTGGAAAAGACCTTCCTGCTTAATATCTACCCAGTGCTATAATTTAAAACACTCAAACCTCCACATTTTGCTCCTTCTTCAGGTGACCAGGCACCAGCATCTTGTTTCCACCACTTCTCTCCTCTGACAGTGTTTAAGCCCTTTTGAACAGCAGCCCATGGAAGGCAATGGGTGGGCAGATTGTCTGCTAAAACAGGTACGTTATTTATTGTGCAATAAATAATTCAGCCCAAATTATAAAGTCTAGTTATTCATACTAGTTATTCTGTACTAACAGGTAGTCTGTTACTTTGAATGTCTTTAAATCAACACGTTCTATATTTTATTTTCCAATCAGCTGCAAAGATGATGCAGAACACAAACAAAACAAGATCAAAGGCTGCATATTATTACACTGTGTAAGTCTATAATGGAGATACAAAGGAAAGCAATTTCTCCTCTTCGGTCTATCATGTGTCAAGGATAGTAAATGAAGGCTCTTCCCTGATGTTGAGTAAAAGATTTAACAGGAAATCCTTAAGCTGAAGACAAGGCAGAACAGTTCTGGGAAAGTGCTCCTGCTCTCCATCACCTGCCAGAGTCTGCTGTCAATCTCCAGAAGGAACTTGAATGTTGAATCCAGTCTTGTTTTGAACCAGTTAGTGCAGCTGAGCCAGATAAGCTTGGTCAGTCAGGGGAAACATGAATGTTATAATTTTTCTCTTGAGGAGTTCCTATTATATGTAGTATGCTAGGTAGGGTCTGAGTCAAGAAAACATAGGACCCTGAGCTTTGTTCACTCAAATTCAGAAGGGCATTTTGGAGCTTTGTGCACTTAAACATTTTTCTAGAGTGTGGTGGTTTTCTGAGGAAATGTTTATAGCCATCCCAGTGGAGCTAATGGAGAAAGATACTATTGACTTTTGTAATCAACTTTCTCTTTAGTAATGTTGACAATGCTGAAAAAAGCCAGGGATCATCCATACAATGTAACCCTAGAAGGGGACAGGTTGAGTTAAGCCACTGCTGTTGTTTTAACTTGGACTGTCCTGGAGCCACAGGGATGAGACTATCTGAATGTTTCAGAGGACGAACAGTGAAGATTCAATGACAGTTCAGACACTTATGGAGGCTCTCTTTCTCTCTGCCTTCTGAGAGAGAGCTTACATTACAGGGTCTGGGTGACTTTATGTGACTGTGGAGACTAAACCAATGAGACTGGAAGAGATGAGACCTCCAGAACAGTCATTTCTTCATCCCTGTTTCCCTCCAGCTGGTAACTGCCAGAGCATAACAGAATAAAGTCTTTTCTGAGGAAAGGGAATACCCTGAGTTAGAGGCCTAGAACCTGCCCAAGGGGTGGCAGTGCCAGCCACCAGGCTCTTTGCAGAAACACCATCCCTGCTGCCAGAGTGCCCTGCTTCTCAGAAAGCAGCTGTATAAACGGTCCACAGGAGTCCTGCCCTACCTAGGAACAAGGCTTTCAATCCTTCCTGACACCACCCTGGCCTTTCTGGGCTGTATGAAGTGCAGTGAGCTCACATCTCTCCTGTGTGTGTATTGCTGCTCAAACCAAGAAACCCCATTAGCAACACGCAGCCGGGCCCCACCGTGGTAACAGCGGATGTACAGTGACCTACTTTTAACACAGCTTATGTAGCCTTTCTTGCTGCTTTATGCTTGAATGGCAGAATTTGCAACAAAAGGTCAATTTATGGCAGCCTTTTATTGCAAGGTTCTTTTTCTGTAGTCCAAAGTTATAATGGCAAAAATGCTCTGTTGAGTACAATGGAAACTGCAAAAATCAGCCCCACTTTTTATGTAAGGCTTTAAACTCTATCTGTTTTAAACAGCTTTTGGTGCTAATCTTTTTATTTGTTTGTTTGCTTTCTTATGAAGAGAGCTTTATTACTTGCATGGAGAGCAATAGAGGAACATGTCTGGATATGAATAGAGAGGGTCAGAAAAGGTGGGCTTAAGTAGCATAATAAAAAATACTTCTGGAGCTCAGCAACCCACCCCCCTGCATAGAGGGAAAAGAGCCTAAACCACAGCAGCCCAGAAAAGGGAAAACTGCATGGCAAAAATGAAATGGGAACCTGTCCTGTGCCCAAGGTTGGCACAGGGAAGGGAAGGCACAAAGTAAATCTGTTGTGACCCAACCACGCAGGGTCATAAACAAGCTGAGGTAAATACAGGAGGAAGGACACTGTGACAATAGTTAGCCCGGAGGGCTGAGACACATGGCTGAGTTCCTACATGTCAACTCTGCTGCAAGAGCTGACTGATTCATACACTTGGCCTACGGCAGCTGGGAGGTGAAACACATTATGTTAAGCCTCAGTGGAAGGGGGTTGTATGAACGTGCTCTCCTTGATTCCTGTCAAGGCGTGAGAGTGTGACCATGAACTGTTTCTGCACTTCGGCTAACGTGGGCACCCAACACTGCACTGAGCATCCATGGCTCCCATTCAGAAATGACTCCAACCCCTTTCTAATGAGGCTTGGCCTGCTGCAAATAGGGAGTGTGAAGCATAAACCCTTTCTGCTGCCTGCTCAGGGTAAGGATATGATGGAGAAATAGTCCCTGGTACCATGTGAGGACTCCTTAGAAACTCCCTTCCATGTATGAGCCTTTAGCAGGGCCATGTTGTTGGCCAATGTTGCTCTTGGGGAGATGTCCTAGGGCTGTAAAGAGCCTTGTTGAGCTGACAGGGTGATGGCAACCTGTGTCACACTCTCCTCGCTGGATGCCAAGGACTGTGCCCCAGTACGGGCAGAACCTTGTTTTCCTCTCTACTCAGCTTTCTTCCAGATAGCAAAAGCAGCTTTGCCAAGGTTGCTCTACAGCTTCTACTGCTGCCAGTAATCTGGGTAATCTCTTATCTCTTCTTACTTTGCTGTTTATAGCCATGACAGCTGAACCCTAGACAGTGTGTAATGGGTGAGTTATGTTAGACATTGTCGAGCCAACAGTGATCTGGAGCCAGGGCATTGCAAGCTGTGTACTAGAGCTCAAAGCACCAGGGGTGGAAATCAGCAGTGGCAAGTGATTTGAGAAATCACTGTGTCCTGGCTTCAGTTTACTCATTCAGTGCACAGTTTGCTCCTTGGGACTGATGGAGAGTTTTGCCCAGAGGCAGCTGAGTGTTACTAGTTTTGAGAGACTCAGCCACAACTTCAAGCGAAAGACTTGTTAGTCATCTTTCTTTCTATCTCTTGTATCATCATGGTAATGAACCTCTCACAGCTGCCATTCAGGATGCTGGAAAGTTAGGCTTTCTCTGTTTGAGCCTTCACCATCTCTGGGTGTTCCCTGTGCTTTGTCTTTTTCCCTGTTTGTGTTGGTTAGGATTTTGACTGAAGTGAATCTCCTACAACATTTGGAAAAGATACAAAGAAATCATATCATTCTTAGCTGGAGTGACTCCTGTGTTTTGGCAGGACTAAGGAACTCTTCAGTCACTATTGCAGCTGCTAATATAATCAGTTACTCCACACAGAGCACCATTTTTTGCATGTAAATATACTTGTACAGTCCCTTTCTGAGTCTTAATGACTAGGTGGATCTAAAGATAAAGTTGATTAAAAAAATTCATCAGTCATGAACTGACATCCTTCTGACATCAAAGAAGTAGGTCCACATTTCTGTAACATTAACACAAGCCATCACTGTAGAATTGGTGATGCTGATGGTCTTTCTTATAATAAATAGGGAACAAGAATTCTTTTAAAGACCTGATCTTAAGTCGACCTGAACATCTCATGAGTCCTTTCCTGGAAAGAGCTCAGTACATTTCTGAAACATCTGGTTGAAAGAACGATGTACTATGAAGACAAGGGTCTGGATGTATGAATTTTCTCAGACACAGCCATAACCACATCCTGAGTTAGGACACCATGTTTGCAGTCATCTTATCAAGCAGCCCTTGCTGTTATCACCCTATCAGTGACAGCAAGGCATGAGTGTTGAAGTAGAGAGAAAGATAAGGAAAAAGGAAAATTCTCTGAGCAGCCAGCTAGGAAGACAAATAATGGGTCCCCTTAGTTGGGTGTTCTCTCTATGTAGGAGAGTCCCCCCATCATAATGTCCCATAATAATGAAACAGTTTTAATCAGGAACTGTTTTGGGGGAATTTGTGCTTTATTCCTGCTCACCATGCTGTTGGGAAAACAGTTTGACCAGGGTGGGTATTGCAGGCCTGCTGGTTGTTAATCTGATTGGTTTTGGGCATCTCATTGCAAGATACCCCCAAGAGGAAGAGAAAGGGTGGGTGTGAGTCTCACCCCAGTGGTGAGAACACACCTAAAGAAAAGTAGAAGATTGGTAGGTTCAAGGCCATACGAGTAGCAGCATGGGAACAACAGTAGTGAGAACAACTGACAGCAGAGGAAACAACCACCCCAGAAGTGCTGGAAAACATTCCTATGGCATCCTAAGAGGAAGGGTACAAAGCTGCAGGTGAAAGGCAGGCTGTGGAATGGCAGCCAGAAGGCCCTGAGGATGACATGGGCTAAGACACCTACAGCACTGCCACAATGAGGGGGCTGGCAGCCCAGAATGGGGCCCACAGCATCGAGGGTTCTGAGCAAGAGATTGCTAAGAAAGACTGAAATGTGAAGAAGTTAATCCTGAAAATGCTTTCTTTGACTTAGGTATTTATCTGAAAGCTCAGATCAGGTGACAGTTTGGGACATGCTGCTGTGTCTGCAGAACTCTGATGATCCACAGTTCACCCCATAGACCTTCATACAGACAAGCCAGGAACTGGATGGGGCAGGCCATGACTTACAACCCACACACCCACATCTTTCTTCCCATGAAATCCAAAGAGTGAGAGAGAATGGAAGGTTACTACACACCTTGTCTCCATGGCACAATCAGGATGTGACAAGGGCAATCATCCAGGTTGGGGATTTGCAGAGCCCTCCCATTACATCACCAGAATCCTCCCTTTGGTTGGAAATTACCAGTTAGCTATTTTTATTTTTTTCTTCCTGAGTATAACTGGAACAGATATTTCCTTCTTTTTGTATAAAAACTTGCTAATTCAAGCACTTGCCCAGAAATGGCAAGACCTGGGTTTCACCCTCAGCCTGAGATTTCAGTGCCTCTGCTTCCCTTTCCACTCGAGTATCTTCACAGGTTTCCTGAAAGTCAGTGAGAGAAGGAAATGTTCTGTACATCTGCTTCTCTAATTGTATCTGGTCGATTGTCTATCTTGGTCTTTCTTCATGCAGGGTCCAGCTCCAACAGAGAGGGTGAGGAGGAGTCCACCCTGTTGTTGGGGTGCTCCCAAAGTTGGCAGCTTTGGACTTTCTATTATCGTCTTCACTCTTCAGTTGTAAATTTTTCTAGACAAAACTCAGATTTTTTGTGATGTGTCTATAAATCAGCTAGAATAACACTGCCAAGCACCTTGTTATTATGTTGTTCCTGTCATTAATTACCTAATTAAAGCCCGTCATGATATATTAATGATAAACCTCAGCCTGATTTCTGAGGAAAACACAAAATTGGCTTAATTTTCCTAGCTCTGGTCTCATTTAAGCCTCATGTCATTCTCATTATAATAGGATTTTCATTACTTAATCCATTATTTACTGCAGGGAGAATCTGAAATGCACAGACCATATTTATAATGCAAAAAGGCTACTTGAGTACCAGTCTTTGAACCAGTGGTTTTGTACAAGGAATTTCTTTACAAGTCTGTCCTGTGGCTACTTTTTAAAAAAAATACTATTGAAAATAGATATTTAAAGGATGAGTAACAAGTCTTGGCTTTGCAAATGCAGACATTAGATCACAGTGACCCTCTGCCTCCTGGGAACAACTTCCCTCTCACTTCCAAGCCATCATATAATGTGTGTTGAGTAAAGTGAACTTAGGTCAGAGAGCTGCTCTCATACACTGCTAATTGGTGAACTCCTCATTTAGGGATCTGCCACCATGTAATGTTTCAGCCTTATTCCCCAGAGGACTCCTTGATCTTGTTGAGCTTGCTCTTTATTTTTCATTTCAAAGAGCAACGTTTTCTCCACAGAAGTCTTAGTATCCACAATCCAAGGTGGGTTTTTCTGTTCCATTCAGAACATGGTACCTTGAGAAGCACTGTGTGTTCCCATCTCTGTGATGGGTTTAGTGGTGACTCAGAGTGACACCAGGGA
Source organism: Sterrhoptilus dennistouni (assembly GCA_013397095.1). Classification (NCBI taxonomy): domain Eukaryota; kingdom Metazoa; phylum Chordata; class Aves; order Passeriformes; family Zosteropidae; genus Sterrhoptilus; species Sterrhoptilus dennistouni. The sequence goes on from VWZU01012788.1 coordinate 77,022, forward strand.
ACAGTCAGCGCCGCTCCCTGCGGTGTCTGGCCATTCAGAGAACTCCCTCACCACCCATACGTCTCTGTGGTTTGAGAGGTCTGACAAGCCTGCCATCAAAAGTGGAAAGTTTGGGGAAGCCCAGCTTTGTTTTGACATCAGTCATTGGTTTCAAATGCCAAAGCACGGAGAAAGCAAAACCACAAAGATAGGGGAACTACAACACAACTGTTGTCAAGGTAAATCAAAAGCATGGAGTTTGCAAGCTCAGTTTTTCCTTACAGTCTATCACAATGTATATTCATGAGGATGTTGGAGGGGAAATGGCACAAGAATTCTCTTCCTTGTGTGTACCCAGTGAATGGCCCACCAAGACCCCTGTCTCTTGTTCTGATGAGGAGATGAGTCTATCATGCCCAAGAGAGATGGAAGGTGCAGGAACAATGTCAAGCTCTCTGTCAAGCAGGTTCTCAGGGGACAAGTGAGCAGGCTTGAAGTCTTTTAGCAGTGTTAATGAACAAGCCTCCTCACAACCACTGTGCCCTCCTGCTGCCTGGAATCTATGGTTAAATCTGTGGATGTTTGATATGCTCAGAACTGATCAGCAAGGGTCATACAGTCTCATTTTCCCAAAGGAAACAAAAAGTCCCTTATCTTCAAAGCATCACATAGTTTCCAGTGCCTCCCTACTTGAATGTCAGCCCTGAAGTTTTTTTTGGTCAGGTGCTTAATGCCCCTGAACTTCACAGCTATAAAAAGTGTTATGAAGCACCATGGTGGTTCAGTGTTTGGGAAGAAGCAGGTGCCTGGAGTTGAAACATACCATTTGAGGCAGTCCTTTGAAACACAGTGTAAAGGCAGTCAGCTGTTGTCTTTATATAAAAGGAATAGGCGAGAACAGACCAAATCATATCTAGTCTTTGCCTTCGCCTTCAAATCCAGCCATTCATGATGCCTTCTTTTTACTCAAAATGCAGCATGCCTTGAGATCTTGCTTTCTGCTCTGTTTCTTCAAGGAAAATCTGCTTAATTTTACCTCCCTTAAAAATTAACATCATAAAGAAGAATGTACTTTACTGTACTGGGTTGCTGTACACCAGGAGACAAAATGACCCCCAAGTCCATATCCTTGACCAAATTTGCAATATCTTGACATGGATGTATTTATAACCTCTAAAAGGTATCCACACCAAGTGATGAGTGGGCTGGAGCAGCAGTGCCAGAAAGCCACCTCTCTGTGCTGAGGGTCATCTCTCTTCAGGGAGCTGGTACTGTGCAGCTTGTAGTGTGGGAACATTAATAACTGTACAATGTTATATCTCAATCCATTGCCTGTACTTGCATATGGTATCCTAAAGCTGCTGCCCCTTCCTAAAGAGGAAGAAGGGGTGACTTCTCTCCAGCCATGGAAATCCCACCAGGAACAGTCCTAGGTTATGTGCTGAATGCCTGGGTGTCCCCATCTGGCCCACAGGTCTGCTGAAGGTTTTAAAGAGGCTGGAGCTTAGTGGTATTTGGGACAAGACCCAGAGCATGGTGTACACTGGCAAGCTATAACCACACCTGTTTGGCTGAGGATGACATGAAATGAAGCATGGAAGGAGGAGAAAGAGGAAAGCAAATGCCAGTGTGGAAATAACCCTTCACCACCTCCTTCCTCACCCAAATTACAACACCAAGGGGATTTCTGGTAGAAAAAAAACAACAACACCTGCAGTGAGGGGGCTGAAAAAATAAATTGAATCAGGAGGGCAGTGGGGAAAACCAGGATTGCACAGTCATAGTCAGATATAGAGGTGTCTCTCAAGCTGCTGCCCAGGCAGGACACAGTGGTCAGCAAATTCTCAGGAACAAGAGGACAGGGCTAAGATTTCAAGATGGATTGAATCTCAGCCAAGTTTTTGTGGCACAGATCATGGAGACATCATTTCAAGCTCCAAGTGAACTAGAGAGAACTGAGTTATTTGTATGTGATCATGCCAAATGCACTGGACAGGACAAGAACACCCCCCCCTGCCAGCAGGATGAGGAAACCCAGCAGTAAAGAGCTGTTAAAATTCTTCACACCAGCCTCTGTGGAAGTGAACTGGTATTTGGTGCACTAAAATGCAATCAAATGTTAATCCAAATGGAACTTGGGTTTCTTTTTGTAGGGCCTGATCTCATACTGCTTAATATTAAAAAGGGAGGTAAAGAAAGAAAGAAACAAAAATAAATAGTGTTTGATTTCTTGATTAAAACTGAGCTCCATTTGTTTTGAAAGAAAATTTTGTCTCTACAACAATGACTCACAAGCTGCAAGTCAAGAAGAAAAGAAAAAATAATCACAAGGGAAGGGAAACACAAAAACAAAACCAAAAAACCCCAGAAGTTCTTCAGCTCTATGGGGCTGAGGGAATGAGTGTGTATCTTGTGATACACTTGGCTTTAGGCAAGTGGTTTTCTTCCTGCATTTTCATCTCAATAAAATTAGAGGTCAGAGTGTGGGGGATGTGAGCTCAGCTTTTGATTCTGCACAGCTTCCTGGGAGGCATAGGATGAATTTTCAACTCTCTCTGGGTCTCACCTGTAAAACAGTAATAACATCCTTTGTCTATTTAAATTACTTGTTCTTCCTATGAGTTTCTACTAGGCTTAGAGTAACAGGCCCCTCATGTATCATTAGAATCTCTAGCTGCCACTGTGCTATGAATAATAATGTTTATTAATCATAATAAACATGTCAGTGCTCTCAGAGCATGTGCATGGAGCAAGCAGAGCAGTGTCTGACAATGACATCCTGCCATGTAAGGCTTGGGGTGGAAAATAAGTCTCATTTTGCAAGCAATATAAAACCCACGGATGGCTAAAGTCTTCCTGCAGGCAATGCTGGAGGAAAAGATAAAGGTCGTGTTTGTTCTAAAAAATAATACAAGAATATCACGGTGTCCATCTCTAAAGTGCCAAGGTAGCTCCCCACATTTCTAGACTGCAGTAGTGAGGAATCCAAGTAGGATGTCTCAAATCCAAATATATATAACACAAAACTCTAACTAACATATTGCAATTTCCTAAATCTATTCCTTAAATCTTCCCCCCACTTGCTCTCCTCCTCTTCCTCCTTTATCCAAGTCTCTGTTTTGGTGAAGAGGCAATGAAGGGCAGAATTCAAGTCATTCAAGACAGTCATACAGTCATTCAAGTCATCCAATGATCTAAGTTACTGCTCCCTCCACCTGTGTGCCAGCAAGGGACAGACTAGGTCTGATTTCTGACTCACCATACTGAGAGAAAGGTGGGATGGCAACTCACCCAGGAGAACCTCATACTTTGCATGCTCAAGAAGCTAACCTTATATTAAGGCACAACTCAAAGTGGGTCAGGTTACCCCAAATTAGACCTCACTTGCCAGAGTGGTGTAAAAACCAGAGATCATTCCAAAACCAGCTGGGGTAGGATCCACCCTTGCCCATATGAAATCATTGCTGCTGCTGACAGCAGGGAGGTCAGCTCAGATTTTGGATTATTTATATTAAAACAAGATACAGAAAGCCTTTGATGCTCCTGGAGTTACTTGAGAATCCAGCTGGTGTAAAGGAGGTTAGAACCTGCTTCTAGGTCCTTTGGTTGCATTTCATTGCTTGATCTATGCTGGAGATACTTGCTGCAGGGTTAGTCATCCTTGTGTCCTGAAGAGACCTCACAGAACTTTCTATTTCTCAGAAATACCTGCTGGGAGGAATTGTCTGGTGAAGTATAGGACTGGAACAAAAAAGAAGGAAATTCTGTATATTGAGAAAGAATCTAACCAACACAAACTCTGTAAAAATGTTACGCTGTGCAATGGGGAAACAATCTCTATCCTTGCTTGATTGCCTGTGGGTAATTACAGTGGCTGATTTATTCTCCCCTGGAGCACTCCTGGTCCCTTGCTCTGGTGTAATCCATCCCTGGCCACTCCTGCCAGCCCCACCATCTAGGAGCCAGACAGGCCACTGCCACCCTGCATCTACCAACATCAACCTTTGACTTTCAGTGACAGCATCTTCTTGGTGCTGCAGCCCAAGCCAGGAATCACTGGTCTGAAGTGAAGAAAGAGCATAGTTACCCATTTTCATATTAAATTCAAGTATGAACTGTTTGTTATTTTAAATGCTGAAAGGTGCCGGGCATTCAAAACCCACTGAAAAACTGTAGGATCTGAAGACCCAGCTCTTTTCTGTTCTTTCACAAATTTGAGCTTCAGAAGTGTCCTGGTATATGAACTCAGTCAACACATCATGTGTGACTGCCTTTATAATTTTCTCATTGTGGCACTGCCAATACCTTTGTGCTTTTCAATCACTCCCTATTTGTTTTGAAACAAAACAAACATTATTTGCAAAGTGTGTCTGCTTAAAGCAATTCTCTGAACTGTTCACGCTGTGGGCATCATCACCCCTGACAGGAAAATGTGTGTGTCCATGTAAAAACCAACTGTGCACCCTAAACTTCCCATGCTCAGCCTGTGGCCCAACTCCTCCATTAACCAGAGGACAGTGATGATGTGTTCACTGCTGTGTCCCTAGTGCTGACAGACAGCAACAACCACAATGAAACAAAAATAGCACTTTTACTTAACCCACATCCTTGCAGAGAACAGTCCCTGGAGTTTCCAACAGTGGCCACATTATGCCAGGCTCTTGGTACACCTTGTTAATTTTCCAGCACCACCATTTCTGCAAGGCAGGAAATACTGTTTGGTGCAGGCAAGAAAAACAAATCCTTGCCCTAAGCTACCATTTCAAATCAGTGGTGGAAACTAACAAATGCCAGGAGATTCCCAGTCCCTTGTTTCAACCATGAGGCAAATCTTATTTTTGCAGTGACATCAGTAGCTCACTAACACCTATTGACTGTGGCATCCAATTCAGTTTTACAAGCTTTGTGGCACTATGGTGCCAAGGAATCCAGAGCGAACAATAATTTTCATCTGAAGCATTTTCGAGCTGTGGATATTAAAGACATAGGTGAATGGAAATAACCCCCCACATGGAGCATCTGTCATTTTTCCACCTTTTCCATTTTCTTTTATATGGGAGCTGCACCACTGTGCCCTCCATGTCACTTACATCTTCTAATACATTGTTTAAAGGGTTGCTGAAATGTCTATACTAAAGAGTGAAAAGATGTCAGCTTATATTTTATGTTTTATTTTATTTTTATTTTATTTAGACTGAGAGCATGAATGTTTGCCCTGCACTGCCTTTGGGAGAAGTGGCCATGCCCAGGACCAAAGCTGTGGTGCCACCCAAACCTCTGCTGATCCTGAGATGTCACCCCCGACATACAGGTTTGAAGATGGTATTTCCTAAATGCAAATGTCAAAAGGGTGGCACTGGTCCAAAAATCAGCCCCCTGCCTTTGTTAACTGTATGAAATAGCTGTGGATGTGTTTAGAAGCAGGCCAGGTCCCTTACAGCAGGCTGTAAAACAGAAAGTCTAGGATAGGGAGGAAACAATTTAGAAAGAGATGAAGAAAGGCCTGAGACAGGGAGAAGGGCCCTGCCAGCTGTGCCAGTGACTGTGTCTCAATGTGGTATCACCATGAGATAAATCCTCTTCCTAAAGCAGCCTTATTTGAGGATAAGCTCTGGAACAGCATCATCTGTCCTTGATCCTTTCCAACCTGGCTCAGCTGCCATTTGGCTCCTGCTCTCTCCATGCTGAGGGCACCTGGGAGCCACACAGATGGAGTGGGAGCACTTACACTGGCACCTCCTTACAGACCATGCTATAGGGCACTCAGGCCTGACAGCAGACCCATGGGTCTCTCCCTCTCAGCTCTTCACCACCATGTACCAAGGACACACCAGACATCCCTGACGCACTTCTAAATGGCATGGAGGGAGGGTCTGCTCCTAAAGCATTCCCAGATCTCAGCTTTCCAACAAAGTAAATAACAAGCATGAAGCACTGGGCTAGCCCCTTCCTCTTGGAAGCATCATCCCACTTGGCCAGCAGAATGGGAGGACACAATAAGAACTATTCTGGATGATCTGTGTGACAATATTAAGCGCTTTTTTTTTTTTTTTTTTTTTTTTTTTTTTTTTTTTTTTTTTTTTTTTTTTTTTCTTTGTTTGTTTTTTTTTTTTTTTTTTTTTTTTTTTTTTTTTTCATTTCAATGCTGGATGAGATTGCTTCTGGGATGCTTCTGTAGCTTTTGGCTCTGGCTAAATAGCAGGAGAGCTCCCAATAGCAGGAGTCATATGACCATGCTCTTGTGCACTTGTGAATGGAAAATCATGTGTCTTCATAAATCACAGGGATACAAAGACCAGATGTGGTATTCAGAGCTCTCACATATTCACAAGAGAATGGGCCAATGCTAGCAAAGAAATATGAAAGGAGAATTATCTGTGCTATGTATTTTACTTTGCTTTCATTCTGAATGTAAGTGGAGAAGGGAAAAAATACAAATAAAAAAAGAATGTCAAGAATAATGAAAAAAAAGTGTGTTCCAGGCTCAGAAAAATTATTTTGACACCAGCTTTCACATTTTTTATTATCACCCCTTTGGGCAAAGTCATTCAAAAGAACACACAGAAAATTATACCTCAGACTAAGACACAGAACCTACCTCTCTTAGCAGACTGGATGTGACAGCAGGAATAAGACCCTAGGATCCAAGCATGGTGGAAAATGAAAAGGCTATTTTAAATTATTTTAGTAAGTGGGGAAGTGAGGGATGAACCCTCTGTTATTAAGATGGTGATTGCCTTACCATTACCTTATCCTAATTTTTCCCCAGTTTTAATACAGGCAGATTGAACCACCACATCCTGAATGTGATAAGCATCTGCCAGGATTTTTTATAGAGGGAAGGAAATTTAAGGGACATAAACATGGAATAGTTTGGGTTGGAAGGGACCTCAAAGATCATCTAGTTCCAACTCCCTCAAACATGGGCAGAGACACCTACAAGACCAGCTTTCTCTGAGCCCCATGCAACCTGGCCTTGAACACTCCCAGGGATGGAGTATCAACAGCTTCTCTGGGCAACCTGGACCAGTGCCTCACCACTCACACAGGAAAGAATTTTTTACTAATATCTAATCTGGATCTGCCCTCTTGCAGTTTAAAGCCATTCCCTCTTGTCCTATGCTTTGTTTAAAAGTCCCTCTCCAGCCTTCTTGTAGCCCCTTTACATGCTGGAAGGTGCTCTAAGGTCTCCCTTGGAGCCTTCACTTCTCCAGGCTGTACAACCCCAACTCTCTCAGCTTCTCTTCGTGTGAGAGGAGCTCAAGCCCCCTGAGCATCTTCATGACCCTCATCTGAAGTCATTGCAACAGGTCCATGTCCTTCTTGTTCTGTGAGACCCAGAGCTGGATGCAGTATACCAGGTGGGATCTCATGAGGTCCCATCACCAACTAAATTTGAGAAAAATGTGCTCCAGGGGCTGCTGTGCTGGCTTGTCTCTTGGAAGAGCTGTTTCCACATCCTGTTCAGACTTCCCTCGTGACCTTTAGTGAGCTATTTAGGACCTGATCCTCCAGGCTCTTAAAACTTTGGAAGGCCTGGGGCATAGGATGTATCTATCCTGCAGAAATACCAGCTGGATGTGCAGCCTGGCATTCAGCAGGGGTTGATTTATCTTGCTGAAAATAAATAAGGGAAATTGTGAACTATGGTTTTTTATTACTTTAAACCAGAGATTTCTGTTGTATCTCTACAATACTGCTGCCATTTTTTAATTGCAGATACACACATAGTGTTGCTGCAGATATGCCAAGGGACACATGCATTGAAAACTGGGATACAATGAGGGGATTCACAGCACCAGCCAAACAGGGAAAAAAAATTCTTCATGTCTGGAAATAAGATATTGCTACACCACAAAGCAAATCAGCACTCACTTGCCATAAAGAGTACTGAGGAGCAGGGTCAAATACTGGAACATCAACCCTGCAAAAGCTCTGGAGTGGTCTTGGCCATGACTATGGCCCAGGGTAACCAGCAGTCTCCTCAGCAAAGGAGTCAGCCTGGACCAAGGACTTATAGTAATAGTAGGAAGTTTGCAAACTTGTTTGGGAAGCAAAACTAAAAGCAGGGACATGGCCAGATGATGCCAGTTGGCCCCAGGACCCAAGGGTGGGCACTGGCACCAGTTCCTCAGCACAGGTGTACCAGGAGAGGCCAACAGGCTCCACAGCCACCAGCAACTTGGCACTCAGCACTGCTGTTCATCAGCTGCTTGGCCCTGTTCTGTAATTTTTTATTCCCTAAAGAGCAGCTGGCACCTCCATAGAATAATGTGGAGAAAATGCTCCACTGAATATCTGTTAAGGTGTAAAGGAGATGCATCTGGGCCAAGGATGGAGGATGAGACACAGAAGGATATCACAAAGCTCTGAATGCTCAGTCTGAGTGCAGGCATATATCAGGTGAATAAAAAGTGATGGTGCACAAGCTGTGGGCAAAAATCATGTAAGCACAGCCCAGTGAACATAACAAAGAAGAATATTAAAGAATCCTAGTAAGTCTTTTTGCCAAGTCCATCGTGGTTTCAAAGTGATTGTGCCCTGCACAGACTGGAGGAGTAAAAGATAAGAGGGTTTTTAATCCATCTCATTACATGAGTAGTGAGACAACCAACCAGGTCAAGCTAGCTTTGCACACAAGAAGAAAACCTCTGTGGAATCTGGTAAGGTTTAGACATGTGCTTGATGCCCACAGAGGCATTTTTGGTCTCACCCCAAGTCACACCTCGTGATGCAGTAAAGAATTGTGGTTCTAGGTCCTCTCCCCACCCTTTACCTCGCTCCCTGTGTCCCCCTTTATCACTATGTTACATCCCTCACCCAGAAGGTACCTAAAAACAGCAATACACTTGAATTCTCATAGATGAGGCCTAATATTTTGACTTAGATTAAAATGTCCTTCATAAAGAGGGCTAATTTTTGCCTTATTTTCCAGTGGACATATCTCTGAGGTGTATCTTTTAGGCGCACCTCTGGATACAGGGGATCTATGTAATAATCTGTGTAATCAAGGAATTCTGAACTCACAGGTCTGCTTGAGCATGGCCAGAAGTCTTCAGAATGAGGCCTCTGATCTGCATGTTGATGATTGCCCAGAGAAAATTGAATGAACTTTAAAACATTTGCCAAGGCTCACAGTAAAGATTCAAGGGAAAGGATGATTCACAGCAAGAATAAATTTTCCCAAGCAAATCACCCCTTGCACCAACAGACACTTTTTGGGAACATGGGATTGAAGTTTAAGCAAAATACTTTGTTGAAAACAGTTATGAAAGAACTCATTTAGTGGTTAAAATATCTGGTCTTGCTGTACTTCCACCAGCTGTTGGGCTGTATCAGCTGCAAGTGATGGTCTTTCTTGGTTAAATCAACTTAATTGTCTTTGTAACACTGGCCTCCATGGAAAGAAAGTGTGAACATGCCCATAACAGAGACAAGTATTATGAACTGCAGCAAAGTGACACTTAGGTCTGAAGGAGGACAGGGAAATGGAAAAATATGAATTTGAGGACAAAAAAGTACTGATAAGCTCATGTGGCTGTATTCTTATTTGAGTCCTGTTTGGGGTTTGTCATTGTTAACTTGAGCCTGATTTCCCAGTGTAGAAATATGATCCAGAAGAGAAATTCTGGTTTTGAAGTTCAGTCCCATGAGTAATGCATGAACTTTTCAACTTAGCACTGGTTTTCAAACACTAACTGCAAGTTTGCAGTTTTTCATCAGAACCAAAGGAAAAAAGCAAAACATAATTTGCAGAAAAAGTGTCTTAAGGCTGTCACAGTAGAGTGCACTAGGATGGAGTTCCTTAGCCCCACACTCACAATGTGAATGATATTCACATTACATTAATAGTGAAGGGAAGTGAAATAGGGAAAAAAATAATCTCTGCATTAGTGTGTAACTGTGCTGTATTTTATAGATGAATGATGATGCTTAATGGCTTAGAATGGAGCAAGGAGCTCAGGGTCTCCATTGCATGTCACCATTTAGGGCTGTAGTCCTACATTTTTGATATAATTCGAATCTGTGAAGGTCTAATTCACCCATGCCTCAGCCCCTGAAGTGAGGAGGAGCATGAGTAGGGTCACAGACAGAGTAAGAGCAAGTCAGTGAATCTAAAAGAAAAATAGTATCAGTAGATGAAGGGTTTAGTCCAAGATCCTTATGAACAGTTCCTGTCTCTGCAGCACTCGGGCTCAATGTATCCATAGATGTAAACTGCTTTGAGATTTCAATGGGAGAGGAAAGCAGGTGTCAAACATTGTTATTTACACTAAGTAATTGCACAAAGAAAATCCCAGAATTAGATCTTTGTTCTACATTCACAAATGTACTCTCTTAATGATTTCTTTTCAAGCGTTTCGAGCTATAAATAGGTTTTCAAGTTTAAGAGCTGGAAATAAACCACCAGCAATTGTGACTGGGTATTGTGAGAAGGGTTTCTTAGTTTTTGGTTGGGGGAAAGGGCTAGGTTAAATCAGAGTGAAGCAGACATGCTGAAACCAGTCTATGCCTCTTGGGAAGGAGAGTATGGGCTAGGATCCACTGGGGAGAGGGGCAAGGAATGAAGGGACTAGAGAGCAAAAAGCAACACAAAATAATCGGGACTAAAATGATACTACATATTAAGGTTTTTGGAAATAAGCAGGGATAACAATGGAAAGTCCTTGCCTAGCTAAAAATAGTTATAGGTTATGTAAACAGAGGAAAAACACAAGCACATAGACTTATGCTGTAGGAATTTCTTGATGCAAGTGGCAAGGGATTCTGTTTCTCACAGCTAAAAATGTGTTTCACCTAGACACTGTCTTTGCAACAATGGGCCAGTGTGGCCAAGCAGGAGCAGCATGTGAGAAGTGAGTGGCTGTGATAGAAATCAGGGGAAGAGGATCTGCTGAAGGATCTCTTCCCTCCCCAACAATTTGTGAGCGCTCTGCTTACCTTGCCAACTCTGCAAACTCCAGATGCTAAACTCAGGACATCGTCTGCTGGAGATCAGCTGGAACAAGCCAGCTCCTGGAAGGAACACAGCAGAACCCTGAAGCATACAGCATAATACTGGTGCTTCTCCCAGGGGTGGAGCCAGGCTTTAGGCTTTGGACCGTTTTACCCCTATTTGACAAAAGCTTTGTAGCTCTTCAAGGTCACAATTTTGGTGCTACTCATTGTGAATTTAGAAACTAATCAGCCTTTCCCTATGCAGGGAAATGTTTATTCTCATGTTGTAACTCACAGAACAAAGAACTGAATAACTGTATCACCAAGGACATTTTTCAATGAACTGTGCTAGCAAAAATAACTCTAATAATCTCTAGCATCTGGGATACATACACTTCTCTGGCCAAAAACTCTGAAAGGGACTTCAAACCCATCTTCCTCCAGCATTGCTCACAACAGTGGAGGGCTGAGGTCTACAAAATGTCCCAGACTCCACAGCCAGTGTGACTCCTGTTGAAGACACCAAAGTAGGTTTAGTGATGTCAGCAGGAGCCCCTTTGTTCTAGCCTTTGGTTCATCATCCACCTTCTCTGTCTTTCAAAAGTATTTTTAATGAAATTTGCACTTACCTATCAGCTACATGATAGGGTTCCCTGTGCATTGCACCAGGATTCTGTCTCTCAGTGGGAAACCAAGTTTGCTGCTTGTGCTATGAGATATAAAAGGGCCCAGGGAGGCAGGTGGAGGTTGTGAGGATTAGACAGCAGTGGGATGAAACAACTGAAAGAGTTTTTTCCTAGTTTATTTTTTCTCTTCCCTTCTGGCAATGATCAGTTCATAAGACACAGACCAGGCTCTTGAGCTATTTTAATCTTGGTAGGTCAGAGTTGCTTTTTTAGCCTTTAAATACAGAGAACAGAGAAGATACCTGCCCTTATAGCCTCATGCAGCGAGTCCACAGCAGTGGTGGGGATGTCTCTGAGCATCCTGCTCCTGCACAGCCAGTCTGTTCCCAGTCCCAGCACACAGCACACAGCCAAACCAACCTGAACCTGGGTTTGGGGGTGACAAAGCAGTGCAGAGAGCAACCTCACTTCATCACATCACCTCTGTGTATAAAATGTATAAAAGCTGCAGTGCCATCTTCTCTTGGGGGCTTCCAAAGTGCTACTGTCCCCTCCTAGAGCTGAGGTCTGCAGAGAGGCACAGGTGCCAGACAAGCTGTGAGATGGGAAAGAGGCAGGCAAGGGATCCTCTGCTGCAGGCTGGGAAAGGATTGCAAGGGGAGATCCACTATGAATGCCTGGCTGCTGAGGATGGTGCTATGTGGGCACAGATGAGAGGCTGGCAGTGAGGCAGATGTTGTGTGAGGAGTGGCTGCCATCCCCTCCTGCCGAGCCGACGTGTTTGCACACACGGGCTGGTTACTCCTCTCAGAGTCGCTGTGGGAGGCTTGGCTGGAAACCACTTTTCACTGCTGAGTCACCCCTTGCTGCTGATACACTCCCCAATCTCAAGCTCCTTCGAGGATGGTGAAACAAATGTTCCAGAAGTGCTTTTGAAAGGTAGAGTGGAAGTGAAGAAATCAGTATGAGTTCTTCTCGGAATGGGAAAGGCAAAGATCAGGGTGAGGAAAAAGATAAAGCCACTGGGCTTCACAGTTTTGGGTGGTTCCTTTTTTGGATCTAGCTTTTGAATCATCGGTGTCTGGTCTCATTTGCTGAGAAGTTGAGGACCACCAGCTTAAGTTCCTCAGTACCTTGGAAAATCAAGCCAATCGCATCAAAATCACTGTGGATTTATGGAAATGTGGACTCTGCACATTACATTAGAAGCCTGTTCTCAACAGATCCAGACTTACACTTACCAAAAAGAAAGTGCTTGTGCTTTTTCAATTGTCAGAATTACACTGTAGATTCAGAGCTACACTGCTGTTGGAAAGAGCATAGAAAGTGAAATATAGCATAGATCCCAGTGGGAAACACATTCCTTAATGGCATTTTTAAAGCATTTCACATTGGCAACAAAATACAGAGAGAGGGAGAAAAGAGCATAGCATTCACTGAACATGGAAGACGAAAAAAATAATAATCACAAGAGATTTTCACTGATGTGGGCTGTGGCATCATGCTATCTGCTGCTCAGAGCAGACAGTGTTTCCAAAATATACACAGCACAAATCCAGCAGAGCAAAACTTGAATAACTAGTCATGATCCCCTGGATTTAAATAGGTTGCCAACTCCCTATGGAAAGGGACACCAAAAATAACTAAATCTGGATCACTGGAATATTCCAGTTGTCCCTCAAATAAACAACCTCTGTAGTAACATGTGATTTCCAACAGTTTCCCACTGAAGCTACAAAGGTCTGTTCATAGTGTCCAGTGATATATGACACTGTTGGTCCCATTTTCAGGATGAGTAGGGGGCATTTATTTGTTGTTACTCTTTGAGAGGAGGATGTGATTTATCACAAAAGAATGGTGAATTTCACAGGAGGGTACCAGGCTCTGTTCAGCTGTGATAGAAAGGTCAGCATTGAGCAGGCAGTGCTTTTTGTACAGCCCTGGAAATGTTTTAGGACAGTATTACAACAAGGTGAGATTCAGACACCATTGAAGCTGATTCCAAAACTCCTGTTGACTTCACCAGAGCCAAATTTCCTCAAAAGAATCCCTATGAATATTTGAAGTCCTAGAGCTTTACTTTAATAGCAATGTTTCCCCCATGGAACTAGAAATAGAGAGGAAAAAAGAGAAAGTGAAGGCATGTGAGAGAAAGAGGAATAAAAGCTTCCTTCCCCGACCTCTTTCATGGGAAGATGCTCCTGATTACCCTCAGAAGTCCCCATCTCTCTGCTTTCCTCTTCCTTTTGCTCCTACAGGTCTCATCCATTCAAAGCAAAGGAGCCCATGGGCAGCCTGAGCTTGGTAATGCTCCACTGCTGGCACTTCTTGCTCCATGAGATCAGCCAACAGCTTAACAGCATCTTGCTTTCTTGTTCACCTTTATACTTAGTCATAAAAGGCTGACAAGACAGAAATGTGATGGCTTCACTGCACCCACAAGTGGAGAAAAGACAACAACTTGACTTCCTCTTTCAAGTGAGTCCTGCTAAAGGTCCAGCTTACAAATGGGCTGAAGTGGGGCTTTAGCTGAGGTACCTAAGATTCATCACCAAGTCCCTCAGTGTGTTGTAGGGTGTCTGTGGTGAAGAGGGAAGAAACATGACAAGCTGTATCTATGACAGTCTGTTTCTCATGAATGTCTTACCTTTAATTACAAATAGTCAGAGCCTGACTTAGTCTGCAAAGAGAAAACTTCTTTCTCCTTTTCAAAATGTTATTGATTACAAACTGTGATTAAATAGACTTGCTACCTACAGAATTGGCAAACTCTCTGATTTGATTCCAGAGTCAAGCTGTCCACAGCCAAACTCCATGTGAAATAAAAACAAATTTCTTATTTTGGTGAAAACTATTTGCTATTTCAGTCAAATGAGTGAGAGTGCTTCAAGAGAATCTAGTGGCTGGATGTTTTACCAAGAAATCACCCATCAGAGAAAGCTGCTTGCAGCAGTACACCTTGCTTCTCCTCCCTTTTAATTTTTTTTTTAATTTTTTTTTTTTCCAGGAAGCCATCATTCCCCCAGCTTGGGGAAGGAGAGAGTGCTGCATTCATAAGACCAGCAAAGAGAGCCACTGCTCCCAGTGAGCTCCTGCAAACACATTGCAGCAGATGAGCAGCAGCACTGTCTGTCCCTGTGAGCAGATCCCACCAACCAGCTGATGGTGATTTCCTGCTTCTGGGACAGGCTGGAGCAATTGGTTTGTAATCCAATTGAATTTTGGCCAGAATGCAGCCCGGGAGACTCACTGCTGAACCATTCCACTCTGACAGCTGGCAGCGATTTGTGGAGCACAGGAACGCCTGCTGAGCTCTCTGCTCAGAGGTGGATGCAGCTTTCACAGGGTCTGCCAGTGTGAGAGACACCTGCTCCTGCCTCCCAGCTCCCACCTGGAGATAAAACCCTCACTGTCTCTCCAGACAGAAATTCTCCTATCACTTGTGAAATGCAGGAGCCCCTGGCATACAAACCATCCCTTTTTCTTCTTTTTTTTTTTTTTTCTTTATTTTTGCCATTGCAGAAAATAATTTTCTAAAAGCCTGTTTTAGTTTCAAAGACTACATTAAGTTCAGAGTCTTAATGCAGACCAAGGCATGGCCATTAAATCAATTAAATAATGCAGTGCCATATCGACAAAATCCTCATTATCAGATTTCACATACAATATGCTTTTATCACAACAGACAGTTCCTCCTCCCAGTATTTGTAAGTGGGAGACTTGCCATTAGCACCAATAGAAAATGCATTGAATACTGAAGAAATAAAATAGCAACCTGGCAAAATAGGGCCCAGGTATTACCTAGACTGCAATGGTATAAATAAACACCCGCATCTTGAAAAATTAATGCTCCAAAAGCCCTGTTTTATTGGGATATCAGAGCGACAGCCTGACACAGTGTTTCAAAGAGCTTATGCTGCAGCAGCTGTGCACCTACTGTGACCTCTGTGTTTGGTCCATGTGGGAGCAGAAGGACCAGGTTTCACAACACAGACACAAACCATCGTTCCTTCTTGGCATGCTCAGCCTCTTGCCTGGGATGGAGGCATGGGATGGAGAAGGAAAGCAAGCCCAATGAGTGATCACAGTGGGAGAGAAATAACAAAACCTGGAAGCATATTTCCTGTTTGGTACCACTATCTCAGATTGCATTGGCAATCAATGAGTGATTAATGCAAGGGAAAATTACTGTGCTCCTTTTAAAATTACTTTGTGTAGCTGCATTAAAGTAAATTCATAAATAAAAATGGGGGAATGGAATATCTCTATTGTGCTAGCCCTAAATAAATAAATATTTAAAATGCAATGCTTGCCATCTTTGCATTTACTTTATTACTTGGAGAGCTCAGTACCGTTAAGAGTAAAGTTGCTGAATTCAACTGAAAGTTAAACTCGTGGCAGGTGACAGACAAATCAGCTCAGTGACTTCTCATATGACCTTATTTTTAATCCACTGATGCCTCTGCAATGCTATGCAGTGGATTTTGTATGCAGAAGTAAACCATCTACACTTCTCAATCAAGTACTCAATTCAATAATTTGAATAGAACAGCTTCTAATAACATCCTGTCCCTCAAAAAGAAACCCAAAAACCAACAACAAAAACCCACAAAAACCCCCCCCAAAACAAACCCAAACAAACCCAACCAAATATAGTCTACACTGTCAAATCATATATGTCTGCTCAAAACAGCCTCCAGACCTCCACCTCTGATCACATCACACTGTTCTGCCTTTGCAGCCTGGGGAGGATGGGTCTTGCAATGTGCACTGAGAGATGGGGAAGGCAAGCTGACTCCCAGCTCCAGGAGCCCTTTGTGGGAAAGACAGAAACAAAAGATTCAACTTGTTTTTCCTGGGGCAAGCTTCACCTCAGTTTGGTTCTGCTCAGCTGAAATAAAGTTGTGTGGGCACTGGCCAACATGAAGCCTTTCCTCAGAGTAGTGGACCACCAAACTTTTAGGGGATTGTGTCCTCTGTCACCTGACAATCTCCACAAAAGTCAGCTGGGCACTGGCTTTCAAGGCTGTCAGTCTTCCTTTGATGAAGTCCAGCCTCAGCCCCTAACCACACAAGTGCTCTGAAGTCTTCAAGAAAACATCCCGTAAACACTTGTTCCTTGGGGATCTATTCTCAAAACCCAATCCTGTTGCCACACAGCTTCTCCATCACTCTCTCCTGCCACCCAGCTTTGTTATTCTGGCTTCACTCTGCATTTGTGGATTTGGTCTTGGCAAGACTGTGGATGTAGAAGAAAGATCAGAGGTTAATCAGAGGTTAGTGGGGGAGGAAAAAAAAGTGGCTTGAGGTAAAAATGAGGCTGACATTTCCCCAGATCAGTCCTTGTCACAGTCCCTCCATTGGCAAGAGAGCTTCAGGAAACACTACTTTTTTATTATCTCAAGAAAAAAAGCGGCAGACAAAGATTGTATGCCAGGGTTCTCAGAGCTCATATAGTTTTGGCTCCCCTCTTCTTTAGGAAAAGATGTCTCCTGAAGTTAGGGAATCCCTCACTTCTCTCAAGATGCTCATCTTTACAGCATTTGGTTTTTTACATTCTAAGAAATTGTCAGGCTCCAAAGTTGTGTTTTTATACATCTTGGAATAAGGCTGCATTGCTTCCCCTGGCTTCTGCATTATTCACTTTGCCCTGCAAATCCTGCTGAGTGGATTACAATGTTTATTGCTCTGCCTTGCACTATTTTCTTCCCATTTATCTGAAAAACCTTGTCTTCAAGAAAACCTGTCAATAGTGGTCTCTTCTGTCATATGTGGCTGAACAACCAGTCCATCTCTTCATGCCACAAAACTCGAAGCCAAAACCACATTGTCCATCCTGCTGGACAGACACCACCAGGGCTCTGGTGCAGCACACAGGGGCAGCTGGAACCTCTGAGGCTGCAGCAGCATTTTAATTAAGATAGGAAACCAAGGGATGGAGTTTGAACACTCTGCTCCGAATTATTCATTTCAGGACAGACAGAAGTGGCACAGAGGAGCAGAGAACCAAGCCTGTGGCCCCACATGGCTCGGAGCTGAAAGGAGCACAGAGATTTTATTCAGAGCAGTCAATAGTGCACCAGGTTCAACAAAAAAGTCTCCAGGCCCAGGCATCTCTTCTCCTTGTACTACCAAGGTGGCAAGGAAATACAACACTGTGCTTCATCCTGCTGCAAGATGCTGTGTCTTCTCATGCTGTCACATGAAGCAAACCAGGAGAAGGAAGTTTGCCTTCTGGGATCATCTGCTGGTGTTGCCCTGTAGTCTCTCTACAGGAAGACTACAAAGATGAACATTCCCCTTTACTGGTGTTCCTAGATATACCTTTATGCCTGCTAATTTTTTAGAGAAAAAAAATTAATTTGAAAATGTAATTTGAATCTAATGAAATTTCAGAGGCATTTAAAGGTTTGCTTTTTGGCTTTTTTTTCAATTCCTCTCTAGCAGAGACTAGCAGCTATAAAGACACTTTCATATTATCCACTATACTTCTTAAAATGTCAGAAGCATAAAGGTGGAAAAGACACCCACGGTCATCAAGTCCAACCTTTGGCCAATCATCACCTTGTCAAATAAACCACAGCACTAAGTGCCACATCCAATCATTTCTTGAACACTTCCAGCAGAGGTACCTTCACCACTTCCCTTGGCAGAGTATCCCAATGCTTAACAACCCTTTCTGTCGCCCTGAATTTTCTTGCTTTTGAGTCTTTGAACCTTTACAGCAAGGTTCTCACACAGCTTCATGTAAACTATATGTATTTTTAGAATTTATCTATGTGTTTACATATTTCTCCTCCCAGAGAGAGAGATTGATGGCAATGGTGATGGTGACCAATGAGGTCCTTGAGGTGGGAACCTCTTTAGCCAATCCTTGGCTTTTGTACAAAGTGTATATAAGTTGATGGAGTCAGAAAATAAAGGGGAGCTTTCCTTGTTTGACCTGCTGCTGCCTGCTTGTCCTCTGGGTGTCGCGAAATTGTGACACCTTTCCATGAAGTTCTTCTTGCTGTCCAACCTGAATCTCCCCTGGCATAGCTTGAGACCAACCTCTTATCCTGTCACTCATTGCCTGGGAGAAGAGCCCAACCCCCACCTGTCCACTCCTACAAGTAGTTGTAGCAATAAGGTCTACCCTGAGCCTCCTTTGAGCCCGACTAAACACCCCCATTTCCCTCAGCTGATCCTGGTGGCACTTGCTCTCCAGGCCCCTCACCAGCTCTGTTGCTCTTCTCTGGACACACTCCAGCACCTCAGCATCTTGAAGTGAGGGGCCCAGAACTGGACACAAGGTGCATCCTCACCTGCTGGACTGGGTGCCCTGTTAACAACACACCCCTGGAGTGCAACGTGAACATCTGAGGTGGTTGCTGCCAGGGGCCCAGGCTAGCCTGAGCTCCCAGTTCCTCTCTTTAGCTCGTAAATTGCTCTCCCTACTCTCTATGACATACTGACATACTATGGCACACATGGAGGAGATGCAAAGAAAGCAGAGAATGGAGACGGCACATTTCTCTTCTCTTAAGGACAGCGTATGTTAGAAATGTGTCAGGATTCCTGAGTTAAAGCAGCATAATGAGATGTCAGGGAAGGCAAACAGAAGGGGAAAAAAATTAAGGCAACAGATTTCCCTGGGAAACTCTGTTTTGCAGAAAAATCATTGGAGGAAAATGCTATTCTGATTAACATTAATTTGTCCCTTTTTATTTTTTTTATTTTATTTTTTTTTAATTTAATCTCCGAGGCAGGATATAGGGCAGAAGAGAGAGCAGGGGAATGGCAGCCCCGTCGCTGAGCCAGCGCTGCAGTGGAGCTGATGGAGTATCTGGGTCAGTGTGCAGCAATTCTTTGCAGATGACTGAGATCTTCAGAGCCGAGGGCCAGCCTTGGCAGTAGAGCCAAAGGCTCCTTTTGTAACTGAAGGGATGTAAAATCTGCTCCCCCTTTCAAGCAGCATTTGCAGGAGGGAAGCCCAGGCTGCAGCCCCCATCAGCGGGGACTAAGGCCCGTGGCCCTGCTCACCCATCCCTGCTCAGCAGAGCACGGGCTGGGAATCAGCGTTGCCATGGGATTTGGCTACAAAAGGCCAGAAGATGTGGATGTCAACCAAGTACCCAGATATACAGGAAGGGTATTTTATGCTCTAAAACTAAACCTGATGTGGAAGCTCTTCTCTAAGAAACAACATTTTTTTTGTGTGTTTTAAATGGCCTCACTTAGCTTTGAAGACCTTTGTATTTCAGGCAGGTTTTAGGAAAAGCTGGTTCATCCATTCAAACATTTGGCTACTTTTTCCAAATACCCTGCTTGGCCTAATGAGAGACATTACTTTTGCTGACAGCCATAGTGCCCTCAGAAGAGATACAGCTTTGGAGACCAGCACACTGCCCACTGAGCATACACAGATCATGTATCATGGGATCTTTCTCCCTTCTGCTTCCATGCCTCTGCTTCCAACCCACTGGGATAGGAGCATGAAAGGATCAGTGCTTTCCTTATGTATCATCCCTGATCATCAGTAAGACTGGCAGCTGTCTCTCAAGATTTGTGCTAAACCCTTTGTTAGAGGTTGATTCACACAGCCACGGCCTTCAAAGTCAAATGGCACTGTTAGATCATCCTGTCGGGGAGCACAGGCCATCAGGATTTGTGCTGATTTGTGTTTTGCTAAAACATGTCCTTCAAAAAAGGGTAGTCCACTCTTAATTTGACAGCCACAGAAGAGGGAAGATCTGTTATTTCCCTGTAATAACCAAAGTTTAGAAAGTCATTCAGGAGGGTTTTTTTTTTTCTCAGATGTTGAAAGCACCAGGAGAATTTTTCTGATGATCTTGATGCCTGGCAGAATACATCAAGTTTTGTGCTCAGGACCTAAGCTGGTAAAATGTGATGCCAACCAGGTAACTAACCTGCCTTGCCACTCAATGTCTAAGGACACAGTATAGAAGAAGTGCCTGATTTTCAGCAGTAATGTTGAGGAAAGGTCAAGGCCAGAAGAAATGTTTGTGTTTCTAGGATAAAGGCAGCTGCTTCTGCATATGCTTGAAAGGAGGGTGGATATTAATACAAGGATTTTGAGTAAGCAGCTACTGGAATTTTGGATGACAGCTGCCACATTATAGGTGTTTATCTAATAATATTCACCCTAATTCTGGTATGCTTTGTCTGAACTAGTCAGCCTAATGCAGATCACCCCTTTGTTTCTGCCATAGCAGAACTTGCTAGAACAGCATTTTTTATTATGAACATTTCTGCTTAAACACTTCATGTTCTGATGCTGGATAATTTCCTCTTCAAACTGATAATACAGGGCAAAAGACAAAAAGATCTGGAGCAGAAAACAGTCAATTTAGTGAGTAAATAATATTGTACTCTTTTCATGTGGACACATAGAGGTACAGCATTTGACAAGGCATAAGGATTCACACCAATCTCAGACCTGTCCAAGCACTTTTGCCTTGGTCCATAGAGATGACCTCATAAATTAAATGCAGGGATGGTTGTTCACAGTCTGAATGATGCAGAGACGTGTTTTGAACAGCACATAATGCACGTTTAATTGTATTTATTTAGTGGCCATGGTTACAGAGATGTGACTTTTGTACTTTTTTTATATTGTGGACATGTTACATTGAAAAACTCTCTGTCCATCACTAGCTCCTGCATAGGTATATACCCATGAGGGGTTAGCAGAAAATAAGAAGGCAGGAAGGACCTCCCGTAATCTTTGCATCCTGCTGAGGCTTCACACATCTGCTTACTAAGAAAATAAAGGCTTTTATATTCCCAGACATGTTAACTCAGAGTCTTGTGGAGTCAGGAGTATTGCAATCCACGTGGTAAAACTGGTACAAAATGTTGCTAATCAAAGACTTGGAAAGAAGATGAAGGGAAGAGGGAATGAAGCTGTGATTACCCGCTATTTTGACTGTTGAATCTGGACTATTCATAGTAACACATCAACTGTATCTATCCAATTGCAGTAACGAGTGATAGCTCACTACTCAACAATTAAGTTTTCCTTCCCCACCTCTGCAATTAAGGTCATAACCTTTTCTATTTACTTTTGGGATGTGGTAAATTAGAGCTTTGGCTTCATTACAAAAATTAATTAAAATAGTCACACAATGGCACCATTCATGGCTCTGCTTGTCCTTCCCTGCAGGATGTCCTCATGTCAGCTCTCATTGGTTTTAGTCTCAAATTCCAGTATGTGCTAGTCTGCCATATTATCTGGATCAGTAGACTAGATTTTTCTTTTTGTCCATCTTCTTTGATTCATTGGAAGAGCTTCTCTTGTTTCTAATTTTTTTTTCTTTTCCTTTTTTTTTTTTTTTTTT
>VWZU01012788.1:116204-195035 GCA_013397095.1 Sterrhoptilus dennistouni
TTTTTTTTTCATTTTTTTTCCTGCCCCTCCTCCTTTTTCTTTTAGACTGTTACTCGTTTTCCTGTCCTCTCCCCCTCCACTCTTTCCTGGTTTTGTCTGTTAAAGAACTCTGGAAAAGTGGTAGTCTCTTATGTGCAAACTGTACTTGTTGATTGCCATTTGTAACATCTGTGACCTTGTGTGGTGTTTAGCACAATAAAGTCTCTTTGCTACTTGGAGGTAGTGTAGCAAATGCCACAGAAATGAGACATTCATAATAATCCTTGTGATTCTGTTATCTGGTAAAAATATAAAAAGCAGTCTTTTGTTTCCAGCATAATTTACTTTGGAGGGGTAGGAGGACACACGCACAAGCCAAGTTACAATTTTTATTCCAAAAATAGATGTATGGCATTTGGATGTGTTACTAGGGCGTGGAGCTCTGTAACACTGGTGTGTGTGTGTGTGTGTTGCGTGTTTGGGACTCAACTTTTTAGCTTATCATAGCTGAACAACAGCACTGAGGTGGAGAAGTTCTAACTTCTGTAGCCTGTGTAGTTATTTTTTTTCCATTTCATTGAAGTCTTGCAGTTAGTCATTGTTAGTGCTTTCCTGGAAGACGTGCAGCTCTTGGTTTGATAACCCTTGAGATAAAACCGAGGTACTGCTCTTGCCTGGTTCCTCTCTCTGTTACCTCTCTCGCTCAAACAGCCAAAATTGGATTCTGGATTGGCTTTACTGAAGAGCACCTCTCTGTCTCTTTGCCCCTGCCCCAGAAGTTTAGATGGGTTGTTGTTGTGAACAAGATTCCAAACTGTTGCTGCTGCCTTTGTACTTGATGTCCCAGCAAGAGCTGGTAATAGGGCTGCAAAGCCTTTCTGATAAATGAAACCATTTAAAACAACACTGTCAAGGGTTTTTGAAGATGGAATGGGTCTTATCTATGGGAATTGGGTCGCATGGAAGTTAATTAATAAACTAAGCATCTTTTTGCTTAATGGGAAAAAAAGAGTTATAACTTCTTGGCAAAAAGAGTGACAGAACATTTTAAAACTGTCAGGCTGCTGATACTCAAGTTGTAATCTTAGCTACAACAGTCTGGGTTTCTATTCTTGCTATTAGATGTCATCACTAACAATTTCAGTAAATAGGATCCTTTGCTGCAAGTCTACCCTTCCTTTTTTGACAAATCATTGAGTTGCTCATATGTCTCTTCTCACTCCGGTGTGGGATCTACTGGCCTGAAAGGAAGGGAAAAACTATCTTCTATGAATCTTTTGTAGAGTTGTGTTTATGTAGGGTGGTTGTTCTGGTTCACCAAAAAAAAAAAAAAAATCCACACAAGACTTAAATTATTTTTCCAAAGCTGCATCTTGGTGATAATTTCCTGCTCTTCCCTGGTGTGGTGGGCTGACCTTGGCCAGCTTCTTTTTATCTCCTCTTCCCTAGTGGGATGGAGGAGAAAATAGTAAGAAAAAACTCAGTAGCTGACACAAAGACACAGAAATCACTTACAAGTTATTGCTATGAGCAAATCAGACCTGAAAAGTTGAAATTTATTGCCAATTGAAATAGATGTGAATGGTGAGGAAGGTGAACAAAAATTAAGCCATCTGCCCATGTCCCCGGGTGTGGGTGTTGGATGGGATTTCAGGGAGTGATGATGGCCCACCCTTTTCCCAGTGGCAGTCCAGGAGCTGTGGCTTTGCAGGACTCCGCCCAGGTCTGGGTGTTGGTGCCTGGCACTTCCAGACACGCTTGCTGTCCCCGAGGGAAAGTTGTTTCATGTCTCTAATTGTGGACTGGCTACCTGAGTGACAGGCACGAGGCACCGGTTTGTTTCTCAGCCCTGAGGCTCAAAGGTGTTTTCCATGTTTTCCCTGCCTGTGTTTGGCATGGATTAGCTGGAGCTGGGCTGTGGATCAGGTGACTAATCACCTCTAAGCCCACTAATGAAGTAGTGGGGTAGGATAATGGCAATGCTGCAGCTTACTGGTGACATGCTGGGTGGGCAGCTGAGCCCCACTGAGGAGCTCCATCATTCCCTCTGATGCCATGGACTGTCATATGGTGGTGGGAAACACCCATTCCATGGAGGACAGGTCAAATTTCTTCTTTCAGTGAGGAAAAAATAATTGAACACAAAGTTATTTTGGGGAAAATAGTCCTTGGGTTAAGCCTTTAACAATTTTTAAGAAAATTATTTAAACAAACCCTCACTGTAATTGATCCCTGGCTTAATCCACAAGGAGCTAAATGGGAATTTGTGACCCAGAATCCTGCCCTAGCTCTTCCCTAAGCATGGCTGGACCTGGGGGAGGCCTCCTGCTTTCACAGATAACACCAGGCCTGACATTTAAAAGGGGGAAAAATTATTTTCTTTATCAACCAGCTTAAATTGGAAATTGCAGGGGGAGCAGAGGAAACTCTGGGAAAGGCAGCATTAAAAATACCATGTTATTACTCTTCAGAAGAGGCTTTATGTCTCAAAAGCCTGTCTTGGACAAAGACATCAAATTCCACCTGCTGTTTCTTTTGTGTTTAAATTGAGAAAGTAATACATGTCGAATCAAGGATGTGTGTGTTTTCCCACCAGTGCTGACATTTCTCTTGATGCTGCTTTGACAACAGCAATAGCAGTTGCTGGAGGTGAGACACAGCGGGGCTGCCGTGCTCCGGGTGGCACAGAAGACGTCCTGGAGAAGGAGTTGCTGCCCCAGGGCAGATGTACAGCACCAGTTTGATTCCTGCCATCTCCTTGGTTTGCCCCCATAGGCATCACTGAAATGGCTTCCTTGCTTCCTGGGTGCTGGAGTTGGGGTAAACCTCTGGTTATTTGGTCTTGTGGAGTGGTGGGTGTTGAGCATTTTGGCTGTAGGTAGGAATGAAGGGGGTTTTGGTTTCAGCAGGGATGTGGTGGTGGAGATGTTCTTTGAGAAAGCTGAAAGGAATGATGCCTATTTAGTGCGTGACTTCGTGATCTGAGGGAGAGATGAGCTTGTGGATGTGGCTTCCTTCAGCAGGGAAAAGTGAGAGCAAATTATTCTGGAACCCAGATGAAGTACATGCCACTTATTTTCAGCTGAATTTATTAGCGACATGAAGAAATGGTAAACTGAGCAGATAATGCAGGACTTCATATCACTAACGTAAAACTGCTGGAAGGTTTTCTTTAAAAATGCAAAAACAAGCAAAAAAAGAACTCCCAACAAAATCCACCAGCAAAGGTATTAATTCAGTGACTTTAAAAACCCCAAAGGCTCAATTTTTCTACCTTCTGAAATGAGATCAGGTGCTATTGGTTACTATATAGGGATCCCAGGTAAACAAACTGCTTTGATTTCAACCAAACAAATACAGCAAACTATTAAATAAAGTGGGCTGTTGCAGCTTACTTGAGCGGGCTTGGTTTGAGGAAAACAGCATTTTTACAGACAAGAACAACATTTGTGGAAATGTTTGACTTTTCCAGTTTTGCTCTCCAGGCTGACCACAAAATAAAAAAAGAGGAGGTTTCTTCCTGAGCTGTGTTTTGATAGGAGTGTGTTAAGCTTCCCTGGGAAGCAGCTAAACACAGACAGGGCTGGTGTCAATCTCCTGCATGCCATCAGGTGTGTTTAGCTGGATAATACACCAGTGGGATGGAAGCATAATCGGGCTGCTTTGGTATCCTCTGCTTGCTGGGTTGCATTTTGCTGGAGAATCCCATAAAGCCTTGGGCCCTGCTGGTGATTGTCAGGGCTTTCAGGGCTCCTGCCATACACATGAATTATGCATGCACAGTGTCCAGGTGGCAGTGAGAGATGGGGTTCAGAGCAGGGGTTGCAGTAGGACTAATAGGTTTAAGGAAATAGCAATTTTTTTGCCTCATTAAAAAAATAGGCTTCTTTCATTTTTAAAATGTCTGACAGTTTTTTTGCTTAGCACAAAGCACTTTGTATTCTAGGTCTTGCCACCCAGATAACTGCTATTCTCTCTTTCCCATTCTGTATTTCCCACTAGAATCTGTCATGTGTAGGGTGTAACAAGGTTTTATGAACACCTGCTTTGCATTGTTTGGGGTCTTTTCCCCTTTTTTTTTCTTCTAGCAAAAACCCCACAAACCTTGCTGAAAAATACAGGGAGTGGAGTACCAACAGGCTTCTGAGCAGGTGTCTGGGAGCTGCCTTGCCAGGGTGTACTGAGGAGCTGGAATTTGTCTGACAGCTTTTGGGAAAGGGCCTGTCTTTGCCCTGAAAACAAAGCACTGTCTCTCATGGCAGTGTGGGCTGTGGATTTTCGTTTATTTACAAAAAGCAGACCAGATTATAAGGGTGGATTGGGTTTGCTACAAGCAACTGCACTTGCTTGTAACCTCTTCCAGTCAGAGCTGGGGTAATGTTAGCCTTGAGGAGCTGCCTTATCTGGGTTTTATTGTGCTGTTGCTCTGGTAACAGCAAGTCTTATACCTTTATTAAAGGAAGCAGGGATATTCTATTTTACTCTCTAGACTCCAGTCAAAGGGAAGTTTTGAGGTTTCTTTCTACCACATTTTTGCTGCTGGCGGAAAATTTGTACTTGTTCTACAGAGAGCAATTTCAGTTTAAAAAATAATCTTTTTGTTTGTTTTAGCTTTGGCAAATAAAGAGCAGGACTTGCAGGAATACTTTGTGTCTATATTCTAAGTAAAACCTTGTTTTTTTAATCCAGTTGAAAAAAAAAAGGAAAATTCTACCGGAAGCTTGAGGTCAGGAGGAATTAAACCTTCTTAAGCACTTTGTATGCACTCAGTGACATGCTGTTTTATCAGCTCAATTCATTAATTGTCTCCAAGGCTTTTTACTGTTTTGGAAACAGGTCTTGCAGTGACAAGGCAGCCGTTGGGAAAGTTGGTTGTCTTGAGCTGTCACTGTGCTTTTCTGTGCCCGATTACAGAGTTATCTTGAGGCAGAGCTTGAGGTGGTCTCTTGGTCAAGGCACACTTTTATTGTACAGGCTCTGAACCTGGTAAAAACACAGATGATCAATTGGTAAAGAACAACTGTAATGCTGCCTTTGGTTTTGAGAGTTTCTCTGTACATGCTGTTGCAGTATACTAGTACCCTGCTTTGAATGGGCTTGTTTTTTTGCTGTATCCATCCAAAGGAAGGCATTTCTTTTTGCTGCTTCAGTTGAAATCCCTCTTGCCCAGTGTTTCTATTCAGAAAAACTGTAAAGCCTTATCAAGGATTACTGTTTCATCTAGATTCAGAAGCAGTTAATTTTGGTGTTCACAGATTAAGATTTAGTACCGTTTTAGTTATTGTTTTACATCTAGTTTAATTTGATCTATAGTATTAAAATCAGAATGTTCAAATTAAGTGTTCATTGTTGTGTTTTG
Organism: Sterrhoptilus dennistouni; assembly: GCA_013397095.1. Classification (NCBI taxonomy): domain Eukaryota; kingdom Metazoa; phylum Chordata; class Aves; order Passeriformes; family Zosteropidae; genus Sterrhoptilus; species Sterrhoptilus dennistouni. The sequence continues at coordinate 121,543 of VWZU01012788.1, forward strand.
TTTTTCTTGCAGGGAAGTTACCCAGTGTGGGAAGATTTTATAAATAAAGCTGGGAAACTGCAGTCTCAGCTTCGGTAAGTTTTTATGTTACATAGTCAAGATCCCCCACAGTTCCTTGGTTGTGCGAACATTCAGATTAAATGCAGCTTTTGCAAGGATAATTTTCTAAGCAGGTCGAAGCAAAATTGTGCATATTTCTTAGTCAACATCTACATGTAATTTTTTGAATACTACTACTGGTGTTTTAATGTATTTAGAGAAATTCACAATATGCCACCAGCTCTACATAGTAAGTATAAAATGAGTTAAATTTCATGGGTTTTGATTAAAAATTGGAAAGATAGTTCACTGTGGTTTAGTGAGCACACATTTGGAGTTAGGTCTATGCTGCCCTTTTTATTAGTGTAGAATGCAGAGGAGGTTATGTTGGAAATGGGTCCAAATGTTAAAAAATCTTTGGTATCCTTAGCAGCATTTTCTTCAGACTTAAAAATGAAGGGAATTGCTTTGCTGGATCATACATTGGTGATTATTAAAATTTAAGGGTCTGGAGTAAACTTTGAAAATGGCATTCTGGGTTTTTTAAGATATGGCAGAAGTATCACACTCAGACCAATCCTACCTCTAGAATTCCTTCATCAGTAAAATTTTGTTTCTGCTGATACAACTACAAGCTCCATTTCCTCACAGCTCTCCCAAAACCACGTTCTTCTTTCTGCTCTACAAAGCAGCAGGTTTTTTCCCCAGCAGCTGTAGTATTGACAGGTTATTGGCAGTATGGTTTATGGTTCTGTGTTGCATTATGAACCATTCCCAAAGAAGCTGGGGTCAGCTTCATTTGCCCTAAACAGCTGGAATATGATGTTCTGCTGCACCCTGCCTAGCATGCCACACTTGCATGTGTTTTTTTTTCCTTTTCCAGCAATCATGTCACAGTGAGTATGGAAGATGCAGAGGAAGTAGAGAAAGAAGAGAAATGGAGAACTTTCCTAGCCTTTTGTACTCTTCAAACACAGGCCTTCTGGGATGGCATGAGGAATAGTTTTGTTTATTTCCCAGTCCTGTGGTGTTGTATTCAATCAGTGCAGTGCTGCAGGAACATGCAAGCAGGCAGCTTGAAAGCCTGTGTTCCAGGATTTGCTGTTTGTTTCTAGCAAATGTGAGCCTTTTGCTGCTGTTTCATTTCTGTGTGCTCTGATAAAGGACAGCAGATGTCATTTGAGCTGGAGCCAGGTCTTTCTGGATCCTGTTACTGGGGAAATGGAACTTTGTTATTGGCAATATAATTAATAATTAACAACGTAGGACATGAATAACACTGTGACCCATGAGTTTGGAAGATGAACATCACAAACGGTGTTAAGGAAAATTTTAGAAGAGATTCGCTGGTTCCAGGGCCCAATATTGCTAGCTAAGCTGTCAGGGTGGGGAGTTTGCCCTGCCTTTAATCTCCTGGGCATGTGGAGAGTCCTTATGCATTTGCTTGGTCCTCTCACGCCTGGGGTGTTTTTTTTTCCTGTGTGTGTTCAAATCTTTTGTGCTGTCAGTAGGCCAATTACTACACTGCCAGTTATGTCCTCTGTACCTTGAGCATATTTGGAGTGAGACTTGCATAAAATCTGACCTAATTAAGCAGTCCTGTGGTCTTTCTGGCTGAGGATCAGCTTCCCTGCAAGTCTGCTGGGTTTTTTGAGGTTAGCAAGGAGCTCTTGAAACAAAGTGAATATGGTAGTCCTTGTTCTGATTTTTACTTGAAAAGGCTGACTGACAGGAGAGAGAGAAAATCAGAGTTACTGTTAGAAAAGATGTGCAGAACCAGAACCATGAGGTAATGGTGGAGAGGGCACGATTGTGCTTTACCTGTAGAGCCCTGGCCTACTTTTCTCTTTAATTGGGTCACCCAGACTATAAACCTTCAGAAATCAGGACTGACCTGAGGTGTTTGGGGCTCTGGGGTACGCTTATCTAGAACAAACGTGTCTAGAAAACTGTAACTCACGTTTGCTGTCCACTTGAACAGATGTGTGGTGTGTGGGGGCTTTCCAGACACGGAGGGAGATTGGGCTAGTGGGGTTGACACTTTGGGTTGTGAAGTCTGAGGTTGCTGGTTTACCTCTCAGGAAGGATCCTGCTTGGAGGAGCGCTAGATCAGACAGGGGTTTTGTTTATTTTGGGATTTTTTGTGGGTTTGAGTTGTTTGGTTTTTTTTTCTTTTTTTCCCACTTTTCCATTTGTCCAAGAACTCCACACCAGTCAGATTTCCAAAAAATTTTCTGTTTCAAGGGATGCTCATGCTCCCCACGTGAAAAATGCACGAAATTGTTTGGCCAGGATCCTAGATAAAAGGGAGTTGCTGCGTGTTTATTCTTAAAATAAGCATGTTCCCTGAAAATAGCAGTTGCTGTAATTTGTTCACTAATGGGCGAATTATAATGTGCGTTAGATTTGTTTTTCATGTTTGACTGCTTAATATTACTTCATCAGAGGAAATCAGCTAGAAGGAGGGTGGCTGTGCTCTTTTGAAACAGCACCTGTCCTGTGCAATTCTCAGCATGGAATTAGTGTGGCTGCCTCCAAGTCCATAGTGCTAGCACAAAGCCAGGAATGGATTAAGAAATGGAGGAGGGAGAAGGCTAAGTTCAGATATAAAAGAGAATACTTTTTGTGGCCTCTGCAAGTTCACAGAGTGTTATTCTTTATAAGCCTAAATGTTTTTGGCAGTAATTAAATAGGCATCAATGAGACACTGCTAATGTTTTGTTATCTGTATGCATTTCAGGACTACAGTAGTAGCAGCTGCTGCCTTTTTGGATGCCTTTCAGAAAGTGGCTGACATGGCTACTAATACACGTGGTAAGCAGATGTGTCAATATTGAGTTTAACAGAATGCTGTGTGGTTTGTACCATTTGTCGTAACAAAAAGAAGTCTTAACTTGTTACATTGACAAGCAGATCTGTGAGACATCTGTTAGATGGACTTGCACTTTGAAAAAGTGGCACGTGAAAAAGGAAGTTGTCTTTACTGAAAAAAAAATAATGCTGGAAACCTGTAATTTAAATGTGTCATCAATCATGTGAGCACTTCTTAATTACCATTTGAATTATACGTTGATGAATAATATTTTAGAAAGCAAGATTTACAGAAATCTGTATTCACTGATGCTTCTGTACCTTGTGTAAATGTAAAAGGCTTGATACTCAGCTGGAATAAATAACTATAGGGCTGCTGGAGACAGAGCAGATACTGGCTTATGCTGTGGCCTTTGAGGTCTGCCAGTGATGATGACAGTGACATGTACTTATGTCTTTGAGCAAAGACACTGCTTGTCCTTCCCCCTTAATTCTGATGTTCGTGGTCAAACTGAGTTTTCCTGGGCTGTGGGCTTCTCTGGGTAGCAGTCTCAGCTTATTAGTGGGTATGGAGAGCCAAAATAGTGCAGCTGGCATTGTTTCCAGACTGCTGAGCTGGAAGAACACAAAAGGCTGCTGCTCTCTGGTGCTGGATGCCCAGTGACCAAGGCATTGTGTGCAGATGTCCCTGCAGTGGTGCAGGGCATTCCCCATGGTCACTGTCCTTGGACTGCTGCTGAAGAGTAAATCCAGAGTGCAGATAAATCACTGCTGAGGGAGCAGATCTTGGTCACCTCTAACCCTAAAGGTTTTGTAGCATTTTTTAAAGTCCTAATGTGCTGTTGACTCTTGCCTTGGAGGGTAAGAAAGTAATATTGCTGACATGAAGTGTGTTCATTCCCATTAGCAGAGTGCAAGCTCAGTCAGACTTCTCTTACCTCTGGCTAACAGGAGTAGTAGCAGCTGCTGGAGTAAGCACCAAGTCATAGAATGAATGACAAGAGGGAAGAACACTTCTTTTTCCTGTCTAAAGCTAATATTTACATTCTGATAAGAAGTTCCTCATTATATGCATACCTTCTGTAAATTATAGGTAACATACTCAAATAAAATAATAAACACGACAGAAAGTGGAATAAACTAAGGATGAGACCGAAGGCAGAACTTAACTTGGATTTCTAACATCTCCTTCCTTCAAGCATGTTCTCTTTTCTTTCTTCTGCCTTCCCCAAGAGGAAACAAAGTAAATTACCAAAATCCTTGAGACTTGTCTTCTAGCTGTGCTGGCAGGCTTATAGGACTTGAATTGAGATACCAGAATGACTGAAAGTTTCCCACTCTGAAACAAAAATTGCTTATGTGGGTTTTTGAAGGGTATTTTACACTTTCTGCTGTGTCCTGTCTTGTCTCTTATCTCTTATAACACATCCTTTACAAAAGGAGCTCTGTGAACCCAGGCATGCCAAATTTGTATAGCTCCTCTGTTCTGTCTTCTGCCTTCCCTGAGTGAAAGTATAGAAGGGAATTTTGGTTTTATTTTTAGAAAGTGATGTTCTGGGCAATGAATCAAAACTCCAAGTTAGCTGGTGGTTCTGATCTGCCTCCCAGCCCAACTTCTGTTTGTGCCCATTCAAGTTTATCACTTTGGTCCTTTCACAAATACAGTTCATTCCACCTTGCTGTGGGCAGGGATAAACACCTGTGCTCAGAAAAGGTGATGGCAAAAATCCCTCTGACTTGTGAGGGCACAGTTCAGTAAAAACATATTTTGGCATCAGTAAGGGAATTCTATCCCAAAACTGAAACAGAACAAATTTAGTGTTTTTCTTCTCTGATGTGGGATTTTTAACAGGCTGTCAGTTTTCCCTTTGAGGGGTTACCTAAAGTGAAAAATTCTTTCCTAAATTTTGCCTGTTATTTACCCAGTTTATAAAATGATGTATCTGATTGTCTAATCAAACATCTGGCTGTTCCATACTGTTTAGAGGGTTAACAGGTAAACCAAAGTTTACAGTTAACAGATTAACCAAAGTGAGACAAGTTCATGTTCAGTTGCTGGAGATGTATGGGGTTTGTGTAGTATTTCCCATGACAAAGCCAGGGAAGTTGGTATATTTTACATCATGAAGTTGGTGTATCACTGCATGAGCCAAATGTTTCTTCTGGGAACTAAATGTATATGAAAATGCTGAAGCAGGTGCCTGTTCTGGAGGGACAGCATTAGTTCCTTGTAGGATGACTGAAATGTTGTGAAGCTGCGTGCTGCCTTTAATTTGTAATTGCTTTTAGTTCTACAGAAAGTGGCCTGTTATTTTAAGACTCACTGATCTAGCTGATGAAAGTGTTTTATCAGTCAGCAGAAGAACTCTGGCTACTCTTTAATCTGTCTACATCAGCATTAGCTTTGAAAGAAGCAAAAGTGTTTGCATGGATATTCATGTCCACATGCAAGGGGAGACAATCTCCTTTCAGTCACCAAGTGTTCAAGAATGAGAGGCATTTCCATCATTGCCAAACTGTGTTCCAACTGGTATCCTTACCTTGTGTGCCATTACTGCCATTCCCAAGCACTGTCTTTGCTCTTTTGGTGAATTGTTCTCTCCATGCCATTTACTTCCTTCTGATCCTGTGGTCGTGGCCATGTTAATCTTCACGTTCCCATCTGGAGCTCACACTGAAGGCATAATTGGAGCTCTGCCTGTAGTAAAACCTATGATTGGATGAGTCAAATAACCTGTACTTTGCTATATTTTCTTCCCTCTGTAGCTTCTAAAGTAGGAAAAGCCCTGAACGTGAAGTACCTGATGTTTTGTGGTGACTCAATACACAAATTAATTTCCCAACTGGCTCATTTCAGCTTTTGCTTCCTTCTTGCTGTCTGTCCATTTAGATGAGCGTCAACCCAAAGTTGTCTCTTTTTTACTCAGCTCCGTTCCCTCGGTTCAATTCTTTGATTTTAGCCTGACAGGGGAAAACACAGAGAAACTAGTTCTGATGCATGTATCACCAAAATGTTATATTTCTGTGGGTCTGGTCATCTGAGAATTATCATTTGAATGGGGCAGATTGTCAAGTTACGTTGCTAATTTAAAGTAGTGCTAGCTGTATAGCAGTGTGTGCTGTTCTTGCTGGTATCGGAGATTTTTGAAAATAAAATTCCTTCAGCTGTTTTGATTTTTGAGCTCTGATAAAATAGAGACATTTATGTAGCAGTTTTTGTTATTCAAGCTGCATCTGTTTGGCATACAGCCCAGCAGAACCCGGTAGTCTGCAGTGGCATCTGTATTATCTCTATGATTTTTAAAGAGGATGCTTACAAATTATTAAATGAATGAAGTATTTCAGAATACCTTTAAATCCTTAATATACCTGAAATAATGTAATAATAACTCTTGAATACCTTAAAAGTGAAGTCTCCTTTTGGGGAGATGTGTGCTCATGAGTTTTAGTTCAGGATTTTCTGTAGGAACATCCTGGGATACCTTAGTTGGGCTACATCCTTGGGTCCCTTGTTGTCCCTTTGTTTGCTGTCTCTCCACCCATCTTCTGGCTAATCACTGTCTTCCTGCCTGCCATGTCTACATCTCAAAGACAGCTTTCATTCCTGTTTCACTCACAGGTTTTATATTTTCAGTATTTCTTGCCAGGCTATCATATTTGTAAGCTTTTCCTGCCTCATCTTTCCTGACACTTTTCTTACATGGCTTATTTCTTTGTATATTTGAGATTCTCAATGCTTTTACCTGCATCAATTCTAACTGAAGCATGGAAGAAATTTAAATCTAATTTCATTTAATTTCTGTTTACCTGATTATTTGTGCAATAAAAATGTATTCTCTTATGAAGACAAGAACTGTGCATCCCAAATACTATGTGTTTATATGTGATATATGTTTATAAGTTGGCTTTCAACAATATGTAAAAGGATGTGTGTAAATTGCTTTGCTTTTTTTAGTCTTCTTCTGCCTCTGCTGCTTTTGAATTTCCTTTGTAGATAAGTACTAGAGCTCAGGAACTTGAGAAAGTAGGTGTGAAAAGTTGCTCCTAGTGTTATGAGGGAGATTAATATGAAGATATGCACGCTTCTTCGGTATCCACTTAATACACCATCAGCAGCTTCCATGGATAAAATCCTGCCCCAATCCTACCTACCTGCATCTGCACAGGTGTAAATTAAAATTTATGGAAAGATGATCTAAAAGCTTTGATTTACCCAAGCTTAAAATTGATCTTCAAAGTGAGATTTAATGAGGCAGCTGATACTCAAGTCTTGTGGTTTTTTGTTTTTCATTCATATTGGAGGGTTTTGCATATACATAGGTGTGTTTGATATTAGCAGATTAGTTAAATCACTTCAAGAGGGTGTCAGTGTATCACACAGCTTTCTCTGGCCAGTTGGATTCCATGGGTTGTAATGCTGTTCGAAGTTCCCTCTTGGCAAGTGCTACTAGAGGTGTGTTTTCCCTGCCTTTGGTAATTCTGACATCTAGTACGTTTTCCTTCTCTTTCGTTTTACAAATGTCTGAGAGGATTTTAAGGCAGTGCAGAGTTGCAGGAAATTCCACTTGAGTGGGAGACGTTCTCTGCTGGAGTGTGGGGCTTGAGATTGGGGAGAATACTGTGGATAGTCAGCCAGCTACCAAGGGGCACTAAGTAGATTTGGAAGCAAAACTCAGCCTGTGTCTGCATGGTATGCAGCAGCAGCAGAGTACCAAAATCACCACAGTAATTTTAATGTGGATTAAAAGGCAGGATATATCAGTGTGGAAGAAGTGCTACGTTAAAGTGCTTGCACTTTTTTCAGGCCTCATTGAATTTCAGCAGCACACAAAAATGTAAATATGGTTTAACACTTTTACTTACAAGGTTAAGTTTGATTAATATTTGTGAGTGTCTACATCAGGTAGCTCTTCTATGGCACTACTCAATGACTGCTCTTCATGTTTAATAAGGCTGCTTAATATAGTACCTTTGCTGCAGATCAGTGTTCCTGGGCAGACTCTGCATCCATGTTGCTCCAGGTAGTATGTAAGTACTCCTTCAGACAGTCCATAGTCTTGGTGATCCATATTTATTTTGGCCAGAATCTATATTGTATGTATTGAAGTGGTTTTCCAAAGTGACAACTGTTGCAGGGCTGGAATTATCTCCCAAGTAATGATGATCTCCCAAGTAAGTGTGCTTAGGCTTCCTGAACCAATATCTTGCTCACTGTAAAAATGGCAGAGTGTGACCCAGCGTAGGGTAATGTCTTGGTGCTAAAGCAAAATGTAGTGGACAGTACTGAAAGGTGTTTTTTATTGATTTATTTATTTTCATGGAGGGGAAAAAGAAAAAAAGATGATGCAGAAGTGAAGCCTGCGGAGGAGAAAGTCACCACAATCTAAAGCACTAAACTTAAAAGCTGTCTAACATTTTTGAAACAGACTGCTTTGCTCCTGGCTGTGGACTGGGGAGATGTGATGGTGATCTGTGCCTAATTTCAGAGTGAAAACAAAGCTGGTCACAAGAGGAAAGGCATTCTCATTGTCCAATTCCTTTGTCTTTCTGACTCCTCTATAATTTCAGATGCTCATACTCAAATAGCAGAACCTTTGTTTGAGCTTCCTCTAAATAAGTATTATTTATTTATGCCTTATTTTTTTTCCTTGAGGTCAAGACAAAAATCTAGCTCAGGGTCATTGACAACATTTGTGCTGGTTTGTCCCTACCTAAGGAGAAATATTCAGGGCAATAGACAAAAATAATTGCTGTAATAACTTACATAGTCAGATGCCGCTTGGTACAGTGCAGAGAGTAATGCAGGAATAGAGTTTGCATTTGCTGCCCTACAACCCAGTATTTTTTTGAGCTTGCTAAGGTGCTTACTAAAAGACTGAAATGTTGTTAGGAAAGGGAGTAAAGCCACCAGGTGATTGTGTGTGCTAAATAGAAAATTTGGATGCAAGACCAGCTTCTATGAGGGAGGAAGAAGCAAACAAGGTTCTTTAGTACTTCGTCCAAGGAGTAGGCAGGTGTGTTAAGATAGGAGTGGCTGGACTTTCTTTACATGACTGAAAGTAAATCTGCTCACTATCATCTGAATTGGAAATCTTTGGGAGTGTGGGGAGGGGGAACAGCTCGGAGTTAATTTTTCATACACTTGGTTGTGGTTCTTTCTCTTTCCTTACTTATACAGCTGTGTTGCTTTTAGGAGGGTAGAGTATCAGATCCTGGTTTTTCTGCAGGCTTGGGATGGATGGATGGATTGATTGTTGTTTCCAGCTGCATGATGAATTTATATCTCTGTGGGCATCTTCACGCTGAGCGCTTAAGCTTCGCAACTAAATACTGGTTTTCTAGCTGTAAAGAATTTTCTCTGTCTTGGCAACAGAACCAATCTTTTAATGTCTCAAACATCCAGTTCTGGAAGTAATGAGGATAAATCATAAGTGGTTCGCTCTAGGATTTCCTTCAGATAATTTATTAGTTTAGAATCAAAGATGCAAAAACATCCTTTTGATGATGGGATGTGGATTTGAAAGTGGAGACTGAGGTTTTGGTTGGTGGTTGGTTTTCCCAGTGTAGCACATGCTTCTGTGGTGGGAGATCCCCTTTCAGGCTAATTCAGGCAGCCTTTTGATGTGATAAATTACTGGTTGGCACATAGTTACAATCCTGTAGTAATCATAACAAGAGAGTTGTTTCAGCTCTTACTTATTTTTAATCTGTCACCAGATGGGTAGCAAAGGTAGCTGAAGATCTGTTCACATTGAGTTTTATTTAGTATCTTTTTTATTTGCCACACCGGAGAAAGGGAAGTTCTCTGTGGTGTGGGAAGAGAATTAGAAAATCAGTTAAGTCTAAGCAAGGTTTCTGTGAAGTAGGGTAGTGCTTCTTGCCTCATGGACCTTACCCCTAACAACCTGTGGAGGCTACAGAGCAGTTGCTGAGCTTCTGTGGCCTCATGCTTTGTGCCTCACAGCTGTCTGGAAATGCAGGTTTGGAGGTTGTCCTTTTGTTGATCACCTCAGTGGTGGCTTCCAAGAAGTTGTGCTGGTGAAGTATCAGATTTGGTGCTGTCAGCTGGGTTTTTGCAGACTTGCCAGACCTTTAGGGGTGTGAGTGTGGACCTGACTAGTCCTGCAGTTAACTCAACCTCATTGCACCCTGGTCCACATGCCCTTGAACCACTTGTGAAGTTCCTTTGCCGTCAGCAAGGCAATTTGTGCAAAGGCTGTGGTATAAAGTGTGTACTTTCATTTGGGGTGTCTTCTCCAATTCCCTCAGTCCGTTCCTACCCTGGCTGGACAAAACCTGTGTTTGTTTCTAATGACATAAGAGAGCTATACAAAAAGTGAAATTACGAGCTGCAGCAGACTAATTGCAAGTGGAGTGTCCATAATAATGGACTCCATCTAATCATTAACAAAAGCAGTAACAAAAGTAATTTTCAGAAACAGCAGTGACATTTGCATTGTCTAACAGGTTTGGTTTTTTTTCCTCTCCATAATTCAGGCTGTCATCCCAGAAGGATGCTCTTCCACGCATTTTTGTAGGTGTCAAGGCTGTAGATAGTATATGTTCACTCTGTGTGTGTCCATGCAAAGTAGTGTTCTGCTGCCAGGTGATTTACTCGGCGGTGTGATTCATCTCATGTTTGCATACCTGCTGCTTCTCGGGAAGCAGTGCATGCTCATGGTAATAATGAGGTCTTGCTTAAAAATAGACCAGCTTCCTTCATTTTCTTGTCCTTCTGTTTACTTGATGATTTGTCGAGTGTTGCCAGCACAAATGTTTGTCCCTGTTGCTGTGCAAGCTGTTCACCCCTTCCCTCCTCCTTTCACGTTAGTTTACTTCAGTGAAGCAGTTCCCTGCTCTTTTCTTCCCTGGCTGATGTAGTAAAACCTGCCCTGTGGATGCTTATGGGCTCATTTAGAGAGGTAGGGAAGAGTCCCCACTGGTTCTTGAATTCCAGTAGAAAAGTAAGATCTGCCTGGGACAAGAAGTGCATTGTGCTGTGTGTCTTCCCCTTCCACTCCCACGCATGATGGAGTCCAACCTGTAAAACTACTTCTGAAAAGTTAAAATAATATAATTGCCTCACTGTTTCATTTCAGGGCTCAGAGTCCTTCCTCTTGTCGTTGTGTTTTCTACAACAGTTTTTTTTCTAGAAATTAATCTGTGACCTGCCCTCCATTCAGACTGTTTTTTTGGACAGGGTGGAGAAGGAAAGGAAGATGGGCTGTTCTGAAAGGAGCCCTGGGTTGTGACCTGACAGCACTTCCTGTAAAATGTTAGGACTCTCTGTACTTACATACAAATCTTAAATCTTCCTAATGCTTTACAGTTGGTGCTTGTTTTGTTTTCACATGGGCTTCTTGCATGTAAAAACGAGTGCGCTTTCCAGTCTAATGAAGCCATTGAAAAATACTATACCACCTTTCCAGCAGCCATCCCATCTCAAGCCTTGTGGAAGCCACTTCAAAACCAGGAGCAGTGGCAGTTGTGTGTGTGGGCACGTTCATCCGCAGCGTCGTGGGGCAGGAGAGGTCTGGGTTTGTACAATCAGCCCCTGCAATTGTTGTGAAATTCTCCTCTCCCGCAGCATTTATTACTATGTAAAATTGAAATCTGCATGATTTCCTGCTGTGAGCGCCTGTGCTGAGGGACTGGTTTCTATAGTAACTAATATCAAGGCGCTGGCTGGGACTTCAGTTTGGAGCAGTATTTGAGGCTGTTTTGCAGTTTGATGCAGCCCTGTGTGAGTACTCTGTGGATGACAAACAAGCAGTCAGGTTTGTGCTGCCATTACTACAGTAGTAGTGCCGAGCACCTCGGTGTGTACACTGAGAGCTAAAAATAGACATTTTGCAAAATGGAGTTGGAGGTGAGGAGGAGGGATGTCTTTTTCTCTAACACCACTCCCCTCCCTTGGTAGAGCTGCCAGATGGAAACACTGCAGAATACATCAATGAGTGTTTGTCCTGGAGTCACTTCAGCCCACCCTAAAGGGAAAGATGTGCCTGGGAACTGGGTCCATTTTCTCCCAAGAGTAACAGCCGTTGGTATTGCCATTTTTTCTGTTTTGAAGCAGAGCTGGTGTTTGTTCTGCTGAGCATGATAAATTGCATTGTTAATGTGTTTTCATCTGCAGGACCAGCTTCTGCTCTTACTTAGCCCCAGACACACCTCCTTAATGTATTTGGTTTTGCAGGGTTAAATGGGGGTTGGAGTGTTGAAGCTTGGCTTGTAAAGCCTGTAGGCTTTCAGTGTGCTGGGCAATATGCAAAGCCTGGTTTGCACCATTTGCAATTAGTCCAGAAAGGCATAGTGGGGTCAGGTGCATGAAAATGAAACTGAATCTTCTATTTAGGCTGACCTTAAAAACTTGACTCATATGATGGAGATGAGAAAGGAATGCAGTACAGTGCTTGCTGTCCAGCTAAGTCCTCTAGGTACAGAAACTGGACTTAGGCAGCAGCAATGGTTTGGTCTCTTTTTTCCCCCGCCCCAGTAGTTTCCCAAATTGTGATGAGGCTGAGGTTGATCTCTAAAGTAAACTTGGGGCATTTATTAAATAGTCCAAAGTGTGAAGATGTCGTTTTGTATGACTGAAGGTGGTTTTTCCTGGCTGTGCTAGGAAAGGAGATATTAGTCAGATGTGTCTTCCAAGCCCTCTCCCCCCAGAAGCCAAGTGTCTCTGAGGAGAGGGTGAAGTTGTATGTCCTGCGTACCTGTAGATACAGATGTGTGTACACACAAGGAATGCCATTTGCTCAGCCAGTTCAAGGGGAGCCTTGACTTGGCCACCCTCAGAGCAGCCTCTTACTCATTTGGTATTTAGGGATGCTGGAGCAGGCTGAGGAAGGTGAGTGTAGAGAGGAAGAAATGTATGGTGGGCTAAGAGGAGCTGGGTGTGTTGTGCTGAGAATATTTAGGGGACATCTGCTACATATCCATGAAGAAGCGAGGGGTTTTATTTTTTTAAAAAAATGTTCAGACGGGTCATTTTTTTATATTCACTGTTTACGTATGTAAGTCTATAGTAAAAGTATTACAGTGATTTTAAAAAACTCAATAAATTACTGGATTAAACTATTTGCGTCAAGAGAGTAATGATGCATTTGAATAATCTGAGACAATTTGGCACTGAGATATGACCGGATTAACAGTTTGAGAAGTAGAATTGGAAACTATCATTTAAGAATATAATGACTCACGTTTCTGAGAAATACCATCTTCACCTTTGTCCTTGATTAGAAGTAAAAAAATCTTCCTTTCTTTCAAGCAGGTACTAAGCAGAGTGCTAAAATGAGAACCTTAGAGTAAGACTTTGTTATATTTACACAATACAGTGATGGAAGTCCAGAACATTGAGTTGTTATAAATAAATAAAATCCAGAGTACATTTAGTAAATGCTTAAAGTGCATATTGTGATGGATTATCCCTGTTTTTAATGCTTGTTCATTTTCTGCTAGTTTGCAAAATCACTGGAGTCCAAGAGAGCACGTTTCTGTTGGATGCTATTGTGGCTGTGTATCCATTTTAAATCTAGGCTGTCTTGCATGGAGCATAGCAGCTCTGTGTGAGCGTTAGTCACTTTGGTTCAAAGGTAAAGAGTTCATGTGTAGCTCTTCTGGAGCTGTTGCAGAGGCAGGAGCCTTGGTTAGGAATATAGTCAAGGGAATGTTTTAGCTATTAAGCTGAAATGTAGCTTGCTGCTGAGGAAATGAGTGTTGTCACCGAGTGTGTGCCGTGATACAGAGCCCTCCCCAGACTGTTGGGTTCAAGTGCACAGTGTGTGCTCAGGACGGATAATTGATTTAGACAAACAGATTTTAATCTTTCATTGTAAGCTTGGGACCGGCATCATTCAGAGCTATAAACTCCATTTTTCTCGAGCTGCACTTTCACAAGTCCTTTAGCTGTTCTCTCTGAAGTGGCTGGCTGTTTTCAGAGACTCTTTGTTCTTCACGATGTGTTTTCTTTGTTGGCAACCTTACTAATTTAACATGGCTTTCAAAATTAGGAGTGGGAGAAAATGCCTTGTTCATGTGTATTCCCAGCTAGGGTGAAAGCACTAAACTTGTGGTGTGCGTCTCTAGAGACAATGAAGAAGCTGGTTGAGATGTTACTTTAGGGTGACTTTATGCACAGTGTAATTAAGCTTAAAGTTTAGATCTAAGTATTTTAAAGCAAATGTGCTTGTTAGAATGAAGCTTTCTTGTTAAGGCTTTATGTTGGCATTAATGGGGTCTCTCACAGGAAAAAAGCTAATGCCTTCAGAAGAGCATACAGCCACCCATCTGCCCATCATGAATATTGCTAGGGGTTTTTTGAGCCTAAGTGGCAAGAAGTCTGCCCTGTCCTCTTAGGTTGGTTAATGAAGGCTAAAGCTTGGTCAGTTAAAAAAATTCATCTATGCAATATCCTTTCCAAAGCTCCTGTTCTCCAATGTTTTAATGGTTGCCTAATCTGTTTAAATTGGTCTGAATTTCAGTCTCTCTATAGTTCAGTTTTTGAGGTCGTGTTCCTCGTGGATAAAGCAATGTATGCTTTCTTGTTAATGCTTAACTTTTGTTTACTTCAAGTTAGTCACAGTTTGGTTTCAACTTACTTTCACATGTGATTTTATTTTTGGTCAAAAAAGGAAGCTGGACTCAAAATTTGTGCCCTCTAGGTCTACCCATAAGGTGAAAGATGTATGAATAGCTTTCTTTAAGAGAAAAGGTCTCTTAGATGAAAAATACTCAGCATATAAAAAGCTTCTTGTGACCAGTGGGAGTAAACATTAAACATTGATGATGCAGCTTTAAGTTGCATGGAAACAAACTGGGGCAAGTCAGTTCATTTTACCTTTGATTCACTGCTTCCAGCCGTTAGGAAAGGTTGAAGGGACGCAAGGCAAACAGGAGTCTCTTCCTTTAGCTTCTTCTTGTAATGACATATTTTGCCTCAAACAATAGTTTCAGTAACCAGACGTATAAAATTGGTAATTTATAAAATTTAGATTTTTTTTTTTGTTGTTTCTTAAAAGCAAGCAATGTGATAACAGCAATTTACATAACTACAATAATTTGTTAAAGGGAGATCTAGTTGTGTTTATTGGGAGAATAAAATAAAGACTTGCAAGAGTAAGCCTGGATTGTAGAGGTTTTGACATCCCTCAGGATGGAGGTGTGAAGTGGTAGTTTGACCCCAAGGCTTGGATGCCAGGCACATCTATTTTGTATGACCTATTTATAGCAATGAGAATTTCTTTTGGTCCTAAGATCTGCAAAGTTTGTTCAAGTTACTTGGAGATCCAGGGTGAGATGCTGCTTTGGAGACCAGTGTGAGGTGCCATGTAATTCCTGCAAAGCTACTACATTAAAAATGGAGGGTGGGTCTGTATTTCCTGGTACCTAATTCCTTCAGTGGTGCTATTTAGGACCCTAGCTATGCTACTTTGCATGCCCAGCACTATCCCAAAGCATTACTGGGACTGGGCAGGTGGATAACTGTTTACAAGATCCGGGGGGGGCAGCTAAAGTTTCACACTCCCCCCACTTTCTTTTTCTTTTCCTTTTTTGGAAAGAAGTCTGGGGTAACTTGTTTCCTCGTGTTTTGTGACTCTGTCTGGATTTCCCTCTCTGGCTGACTTAGTTCTGCTTTGCAGAGGGCATTGTTTGTTTTTGTTGGAAAGAGGCTTACCTGTGGTTTTTTTGTTTTCTTCTTCTGTGGGTTTCTGTGTTTTTTATTATCTGACTGTGGCCCTGCATTTTTTCTGCAGCATTTTCAGCATATTTGCATTAAGATGGATGATTTGGAAATATGTGTGTGAACAGCCTCATTTTGCAAGAGGATTGGCAATAACAAGAGATGAGCAAGATGCATGTTTGATTGGTTGAATGGGATTAGGCCTAGCTGAAGTTACATTACTCTTTTCTCGATCCCTGAAGACTTCAAGTGCTCTTCTTGCAGCACATACAGACCTTTCTCAGTGGTTGTAGAGGAAGGATTAAGGCAGACAAACTCGTTTCTGCCATGTAAAGGAGGTGTCAAACTAGACAATCCTGAAAGCCTTGTTTTTAAGGCTCCACTTCCCTGACCATATTAGTTCAGGGTTTAATTACACAATAATAAGATTTCTTACATGCAATATATTTGAACAAAGACCTCTCCATGCAACAATGAACACTTTGTTTGTAATAATTTACCTTCTCTTTTGTTTTCTGTTAATTTGTTTTGATTTCAGTTCTGTAGGTAGAGCTGCAACTCTTTTTAGGATATTTAGAAAGGGTATACAGGGAATTTGCTTTGTGGGAATAGTTGTCAGTCTTCTCACTAGTTTAAGCTATAATGAAACCCATTTTAATATTCTTATAAGACTATTTTTAAACTCATTTATGCTGATGGAAGAGTGGGAGTAGAGTTGCTTTGGCACAAACACAAGGAACAGCATCCCTGGGTTTGATGGATATATTCTCAATATAATTTATCAGCTAATTAATTCTGTTTGGGAAGCTTTCTGTGAAAGCACTAAACAGTGATGACCTTGCATGATTTAAATATCCGTGAGCCACTTTAGTATGGACGACTGGACAGGTCAATCTTGGAGAAAAAGTAGCCTCTAAGCTTAGAAAAAAGCCTCCTGGGTTATCCTTGTTAATAGCCATCTAGTGCATAATTCAGAGGAGTTTTTAAAAAATCTTTTATAAAGTATTAGGGTGAAGCAAGATTAGAGGATTATTCAGTTACCTGTGCAAGAGGCAAAGTTTTGCCCAGCTGATGTGAGAACTGTTCTTTGATGAATGAAGAGTGGGGACCAGTGGCTGTCATTTTAGGATTTACTTAGGGAAAGCATCAGGCCAGGAAGCCACTCAGGCTTTTTGTGGCCCTACCCTTTTGTTTCTTAGCCAGCTGAATGCCTCCCTGTCCCATAGACAGAGAGAAGTCTGTCTGGCTTCACCTCTCTGCTCTGGTCATCTGCTTCACCTTGGTTTTGAAATATGTCTGTGCTGCTGACCACAAAAGTAAAACTTGGCTTTGATTTAAGTTTCATCTTGCAGTGACTGGTCTCTGTCTGTGGGAGAAACTGGACCAGGGCTTCAAAGCATCAAAGTGATTCACAGCTAATTTTCTTTTTAAGGACCAGGAGGACCATTAGATCATCTAACCTGATTATCTCTGGAAGGCTGGTCAGGGCTTAGTCTGCTGCAAGCCTTGTGCTGGACACAGCCTTGGCTGGAGCCCTCCAGCACAGGGAGGCGTGGGAACAGGCGTTGCTTCTGGACTGCAGTTGTGCTGGAAAATGCTCTAGGTGCACCTTCTTTGTATAAATATATATGTAGAAAAAAAAAATTAATCAAACTAATACCTGTAAGAAGTCTTGCTTGGATTTCTGAAGCAAATGCAGACTTTGGGTTTGTTTTTGTCTGTCGTCTGTGGGTTTTGCATCAAATGCACAGACAGGGAGAGATTGTCTTGCCACAGCTCGGAGTGTGCAAGAAAACATAACCACCTTCTACAACATGACTGTCCTGGTCCTCATGGACTGTGTGAAGCCATGGCCTGGAGTGAAATGTCATGGCCAGGAGAGAGTAAAGTGGTGTGGAGAGGCTGGTGGCTCCCATTTGGGACTGGTTAGCTGCAAGGGTTCAAGTGAAGCTGCTGTGAAGGGATCTGCCTTAGCCCTCGCAGGGCTCGTGACCTGTTCAGCACAGAGCTCCCCTGGCTCATGCTGGTATTGGTGACTGAAGTCCTCTTCAGAACTGCCAGTTTTTGTATGCCTGTTTGGTTTTTTCCTTCCTCTTGTGGGTTGGAATTTCCCCATCACAAATGATTCTATGCCCAAACTGGCCGGAGGTTACCCCTTCCTGTGAAATAAGCAGAGCTATGTTGGTGGGAGCAGAGCCAAGAGTAGAGGCTTGCATCTTGATTTCTTATGGGCTTAGTTCATTAATAAAATGGATGGTGGTAGTGGGTCACTTAACACTTGCGTTTTTTTGCAGTTTTTGTCAGTGAGAGGAGACAAAAAGCCCAGCTGCAGCAGCGATCATGGAAGCTGCAGGTGTGAGCTTGGCTGGAGAATGCCAAACTGCCATCTGTGGTGAGGCTTTGTGGAGATTTTTTTTTTTAATTTAAATTTTTTTTTTGCAGGCTGTTTGCCTAGAAATGAGAGCAAGAATACAAAATAACAGGAGTAACTGAAGATAGTTTTCCTCCAGTTTCTGCCACCTTGCTGGTTAGCCAGAAGTCTGTAAAAATGTAAGAGTTGAAATTGCATCAGGCTGAAGGGATGAATGTAGATGGTTCCCTGCCAGCATGTTCAATCTTTTAGGTACTTTCTTCCCATATTGCTTTAAGCAGGTTTGTCCTCTGCTGTCTAGAAGATGCGGGAAAAGAGAAGAAAAGTTGCAGGTGTTATTTGCATAAAATATATAAAGAGGAAAAAAAGCAGCAGCCTATTGCATTGCTTGCTTATGTGGTTAATACTCATTTTTTTGCCTGTGGTCTGACATTTTAAAGCTAGGTAAGTACAGTAAGTAACCTTAAGCATTTTAAAAAAAGAAAAAAAATGTGAAGTTTTCCATAATTAAGTCAGTGATGTCCTGTATGCATTTTAAATTCCTAGTCCCCCTATGCTGTTAAACTTTTTGTCTGTTATGCAGCATGTCTACTTGTTTACCAAATGCCTTGGAGCTGCATGGATTCCCTCTGACTGCGTGCAGAGTGGTTTATAACACTTAGGCACGTGTTGTTCTGACCAGGAAGATGTACTTGGAGCTGTGCTTTGGATTGCACACGTAACAGTTTCCAGGAATGGTCATCAGGATCAGCAGGAGGAGCTTTGAAGAGTGCGTGGGTGCAGCAGGATCTTTGGCTGAGGGGAAGCCCTTTGCTGGTGGCTGGGGGAACTGATGCTGTTCTGAAATGCAGAGCCTGTGCAGTTATTTTCCCAAACAGCTTCCTGGAATAACAGAGAGAAGGAATCTAAGCATTCTGTCTCTCCTCCCTTTTCCTCCTGATTTGCACTACAAGAAGGAGTTAGGCAGTGAAGAAAGTGGTTTTCTTTTAAAGTTGAAAACATTTGCATAGGGCAAGTTGTGTTCACAGCTGTCTACTTTTGAGACTTTTTTTTTGGAAGTAGAGGCTTTAAGCAGCTGTAGGACCAGAAATGCAGCACAATGCGTTAGTGACTGTATTTGTCATTCTCATCTAGAGAGAAAATGTGCTGATTACATTCATTTCTTTTTTTAGCTGGAGAGAAATGAGATGCTGGTCTTTATTCAGCTAGCTTTGTGTATTTGCAAATTGCAGTTTCAACTATCTGGGCAAAAGTGATGGGCACTTAACAATATAAAGAAGTTAATATCTCACTATCTCTTCATAGAGTTGATTGACTCGTCTTTTCATAACAATGAAATTTACATATTTATGAGCTGGTCTTAGAGTTTGGGTAATTTTTTTATTGCATTAAATTTAATTATATCAACTACTGCTAGATGATTTTTCTTTTGGTAGAGGCTGAGAGATCTTCTATTTGACAAGACTTGAAAGAATTAAGAGATTATTTTGCAACAGCTATCCTGCAGCTTGTTACTTGGAATTTTGATCTGCACTCTAAACTACTTCAATTGGATGTGTCCACTATATCTGGAGTAAACAGTCTTAGCCTTTGCATACTTGCTAGTGCTTCTATGCAGCTGCCAGACTGGCAGGGAATACTTTTGTTAATCATATTTGCAATAATATCTTAAGGTTACTTGTGTCTCCTGCATACCAATCTTATTCTCTTAGAATTTATTCTCTTAGAAGTTATTCTTAACTTAGAAGTTATTCTCTTTAGAGCCTGTCTTAAAGTGGTAAGCATCGTATTTTTGGTGTTAAAGCTATAACAGCTTCAATGGTAGATCTCTGGTTTGTATCCATTTCCTGTGATCTGGGCAGTTAGTCTGTACCACAGGCTGCAACCTTCAAGTGTCTTCCATCATACATTTCTAATGGGTCATAGATCTACAGGTGGTATGACCTGGCATCTGCTGTAAAGGGACTGAAAATGAGCTATTCCAAGGCTTCATTGGAAGGATATATAGCTCCTGCAAGTTAGCTGATGGAATTACCAGTGTGGTGCCTTCATGGATCTGCTGGATTAATTACTGTAATAAGCAGAAAAAAATGGTGGACCGAGACAGTGTGTAAAAGGGAGAGGATTGCAGCATACATGTTATCCAACTATTGTCTTTATCCGTGTGCGAGGTTTGAGGAGACAATTAAGAAGTATGATCCTCCTCCATAATAGGCTACTTCTGGTTTGCTGGGACCTCTTTGGTAGTAAACTGTGGTCATCCTAGTGATCAGAGGAGCTAGTTGGCCGAAGATGGAATTGCACAGGTCTGCAGAGGTTTAGGTCTCAGGATTGAGGCTCAATGTTTAACTTTAAATGAGATGCTCTGCAGGAAGTGTTAATGCTAGACCCCTACATCTGTCCTGCTTAGAGCTTTGTCAAGGCACTGGTCTTGTCAATTGCTAAATGTCCTGAAGAGAAGATGAGGCTTAGACTGTATTCAGAGCTGGATGAGGGGCATGGAAGCTGAGTGACAATGCAATTGCAGGGCAGTAGCTGCAGGTTAATAGTTAACAGTATGTTTAATTAACTTTGATTGCAAGACCTGTGAAACATTGTGATTGCATCCTCAGCACTGTGTGTGGCTGGGATTGTCTTGGAGGAAGGAAAACTTTATGTGCTGGTACCATCAGAATAACAGCTTGAGAACCCTTCACTCCTCCAATTCCTGAGAATTACCACAGAAGTAATCAAAAGCAGATAAATTTAGACCAGATTGTGATTTCCTTTAATCCATGACTTTTAAAGGATCAATGTTTTGTTTCTGTTAATACACTACAAAACGTGCCTTGTAGTCTTTGAGTAGTTCTTACTGGTACGAGCATCTCTAATAGCTCAGACATATGTCATTCAAATTAAAATATACAGAGGCCTGTATATAACCTCCAGAGCCAGGTTTATGGCGCAGACACTGACTGAGGCTACTTGTTAATTGTGAGAGTGAACTGGATATTTAGCTCTTAATTCCTGTGAATAGGTTTTATCTTAGCTAACCTCATTTGAGTGGAAATGGGAGACTGGGGGAGGAAAAAGAACTGGAAGAATGTCCACATTTGTTGGGCAAGTATTTTGCAAAACCCTTAAAGTTATGTGCTGTAAATTATACACTGTAATGCACATTATATAAGGTGCATTTTTGTAGTTGCTGGAATAAACAGAGATGGTTGTGACCCTTTGAGATGAATATTGCAATCCTAAATTTAGCGCTTCCTAATTAAGGAACCTCCCTTGCTATTTTGTACCACTGAGTGGAATAAGGGCTGTGCATTGAAAATGTATTCCTTAAAATTTTCCAGATCTGTTTGTGACTCTGTAATTGTGTGTAATATTCTATAGAAGACAAGTGAATCGGGAGGGTTTCTGGGGCAGCATCCTGGTGTTCAGGGACATCCCAATGCAAATTCTTGAATTCATCATACATTTTGATCTTTGTCTTTGAATGTTGTATATTTTTCAGTTGATGGCAAATAGAATTTTCATGTATGCAGAGGAGACAGTAATGTGGTATGTAAATGAAAAATTATAGGAAAGGAAACTATTGGTTACTTTAGAAAGTATTTTCCCCATAAACATTTTTGGCAGAAGGTATTGCAAACTTAGAGCTACAATAAGGAATTTTACTATACGCTCTTTAGCATACTTGGAAGTTGTTTTATGGCACAGCAAGTCAATTCCTGGACCTACTAATATCTTCACTCATATGGAGAACAGAATCATACAATCATTTAATAGGAAAAGACCTAGGATAATGTAGTCTAACCATAATGTTCAGGTTTTGTTTAAATTATTCTCTCTTGAGTTCTGAAATCAGGATGTGTTGTTTAAAGGTGACAGTGTTTAATTTAAAAATAAAACCTTCAACAAAACGGCTACCAAGCAGGTAACACACAAGTCAAAAGCAAGGCACTCTGCTAATTCAGACAGGGACAAAATACCTTGCTTTTCAGCTTGTTTAATAAAAATAGGTTTTTATTGCTGTTGGCTTCAGAATCTCTTCAGACAAATGATGGTCAGACAGAATATAATGTAAGTATTTCAGTGAATAAACAATCTGCTCCAGTAATAATACAGCACATCCTATCAGTTCCCTGTTTGTGCTGCTGCAACTTCAAGTGCAAAAAGGGTAGGTTTTTTTTTTACACTCATTCTACACGTCTTTTTCCAAATCTATGAATTGATACAGCACATCTGTGCTACTTGAGAACAAAAAAGTATGAAGTCATAGTCCCATAAATAGCTTGTAGGATGAAAATGCTGAAGACAGCCTTCTTTTCATCTCCTGTGGGTCTCTTGTACAGGACTCTGGAATCTTGGCTTTGATTCTTCATGCATAGTCTTCACAATATCCACATCTGGGCTATGAATGTAGCTGAGAACAGATCTGCTTTAGATCTTCATGGCTAATAATAACTTCAAGAAACAAATGCTTCTAGCAGAGGAACGTTTGTGTGGTCTCTAAAACAGACCAAGTTAAGACAAAAAGGGGAATCCAGAGCATCCGAATAGCATTGAACTGGTATCAGATGCCAGAGTTGTACAAGCAATTTTCTCTCAATTGACAAAGAATTTATTTTTAACTTCTCAATACATCCTCTCTGTCACAGTGAAAAATTCTCCCTATCTCATCATTCTTTTGTGATGTCTGCATACTCTCCCAGATAATCTACATTGTATTCAGTACAGTTTCTATTTAAAAAAGGGCATTTTGCAGAGTTTATTGTTTCCATTGTTTCCTTTTTTGTAATAGCATACTAGGTCCTTTTCACTAGCATACATTTTTAATCATATTTTCTTGGAAGCAGGATGTTATCTATTTAAATAGCACTGTTCGGTGTTTCTTAATAACTGGTAAAAGATCAATCTGTTTTTAATTGCTAATTACTTTGACTACACCTGCATCTTTAAAAATACTAGCAATACCTTAAATACATCAGGCACGGGAAAAACCTCATAATTTAAATATTTGAGTAAACACATCAAACACATTTTGGGTGGGAGGAAGAGAAAATTGATGGTTGGGCATTTTTTATTTTTAAATGTCATGAGGGTTGTGCTTTGTTGTGAAAGTGCCTAAAAATGAGAGGAGGAAAAGGGATTCGCAGCGTTTCCTCATTCTTCTGAGAGGAAGCAGCATCGCACAGCTGACCTGGGGACGTGTGCCAAGAGATGACATGAGTGTCTCGGATTCAGGCAAATGCTGCTGTGGTCTTTGCAGTGTCTGAGGGGTAGGGTGAGGCTGGGAGGAGGACCTCGGGATTTCCAGTGTTTGAACAGAACAGGAAACAAGATTCAAGTGAACTTTCGAATGAAAGTTGAAAGAAGTCGAGGTGACAGCAGCCTCACTGCAGGTCCCAACCTCACTGGCTTGCCTTGAGTGTGAAGTTCATCCTGGGTGCCTGAAAGAAGAAGAAAAAATTCTATTTGGATTTTGATATTTTACACTTTTACAGTTGTGGGGTTGGGGTTTCTTTTGTTTGTTTGCTTTTAATTGCAAGAGAGGAAACCCTGGAACAGGCAATGCTTATCATAGTCTGAGGTATTTAACATCACATAGTCCCATCAGCACTGAAAACAGGCAAGTTTGACAGTAAATTCATAGCTTCAAATTCGTGGATGTTCATATTACAGGCTTGGGGAAGGGTGGCTTGAGAGCTGCTCGGCAGAACAGGACGTGGGGTGCAGGTTGTCAGCAGCTGAACATGAGCCAGTTTGTGCCCAGGTGGCCAAGAAGGCCAAGGGCATCCTGGCCTGGATCAGGAATAGTGTGACCAACAGGACCAGGGCAGGAATTGTCTCCCTGTACTTGGCAGTGGTGAGGCCACATCTGGAGTGCTGTGTCCAGTTCTGGGCCCCTCAGTTCAGAAAGGATATGAAGGTGCTGCAGTGTGCCCAGAGAAGGGCAGTGGAGCTGGTGAAGGGTCTGGAGAGCAAGTCTTAGGAGAAGTGGCTGAGGGAGCTGGTGGTGTTTAGTCCATACAAAAGGAGGCTCATGGCACCTCACTGTCTCTACAGCTGCAAGGAGGTTATAATGAGAGGGGGGTTGGTCTCTTCTGCCACATCTCAGGTGAAAGGGTGTGGGGAAATGGCCTTAAATTGTGCTAGGAAAGGTTCAGATTCTGTATTAGAAAATTTTTTTTCTCTGTAAGAGTGATCAGGCAGTGGAAAAAATTACCCAGTGAGGATGTGGAGTCATCATCATCTCTGGAAGTGCTTAAGAGCCATCTGGGTGTGACACTTGGGATTGGTGTTAAGGATGGTTGTGGTGGTGCTGGTTGATGGTTGGAGCACATAATCTTGAAGGTCTCTGCAGCTTTGATGATTCTGTGAAAATCAAGTCTGGCTCAATTGGTTCACGTGTGTTTTTGAAAAAGTTTGTAAGTAAAGATTTAAAATTCAAGCCTTGACGTGCTTTTTCCAGGGTTAAGCACGAGCTGTTGCCAATGGATGTAGTTCATTGCATCCTTTGGCAGTGAACTACACTGGCCTTACTAAATCCCCCTTTGAGAGCATGGCTTGGTGATGCACCTGTATTTTTGCTGGTGCCATTTTTAGCAATAAATGACAATCCAAAAAGCAGCATGAGTGTCCAGTATAATATTCTGTATCTTTAGTCTTTGGAGGAAATGCTGTAGTCTAGTCTTTGTGGAAGTAGAAAGTAAATCTGTAACTGTGTGATTAAAGCTACACAATTTTTTTGGCTTCTCATTCCCTACATTCGCGCAACAGTAAAAGCTCAAAACTATCAGGAGGAAAAGAAGGATTGAAAAGTTTCATATAACCTCATGTGGGGATGGAAGAAGTAAGAGTTAAACAGATACGTGAATTTAGTGGTAACACGTTTTTAAAAGAAATAAATGTCTTGTTTGTTCTGCCTTACTCATTTAATTACAGCAGCATATTAAATATCTTATTTGCAGTGAAATAACCAGTAACAGACATGTTTAGGTTACATTTTTTCCAGAGACAAGTCCCTGCAAAAAAGTGTATTTGCTATATTTACACACCCACGTAGATATAATAGGTGTCTGCTTTTAGTTTTGAGTACTTGCTGAACAACCAAAAATAGGTTTCTGGAGTCTGTGGCACATCTGAAAACCAGAGCTTGAAGGGGAGGCCAAGGTTCACATCAGTCATGCATGGCAATGTATTTGTTACCCTACTGTATGGCAAAGAAAAATATTTGGGGGATTAATTTGGAGGCTCCCCAGACATGTGAAAGGAATGTTCAATCCTTCCGCTTTGATGTAAACTCTAATTAATTTACAAGTTCCCATGGAACTCAGCTGGGTCTCTTCTCAGCTTTCACCTCAATATTCTGTTGGATCTAAAATCCTTGATATTTCAGTGAAGGGGGACTTAGGATTTGAGGTAGCTGATTCTCAGTTTCTGTTCTTCATAAACATTTTATCAGAAACTAAGGTAATGCTGAAGTGGCACAGTTAGTATTAAGAAGGGGGGGATTAGGGTGCAGTTGAGATTTTGCTGTCATTATCCATTTTCACATGCTGCAGCCAGAAATGTTTCTGCTTTCTCTGCCAAGAAGCAGATTAGTTTATGTTGCTCCAATTGTGGAATTAAATTTTCCGTTTTAAATACTGCATCAGAAAGTTCTGTTTCACCAGCAGGAAAACTTTCTTCCAAAGTATTTTGAATCTCTTCCCCACAGAAAGAGAGTGGGAATCAAGTAGACAAACAAGCAGCATCTGAATAATTATTTAGACATAATTAGTCACCCAAGCCTCAAATACAAATCCACTTGGAAGCTTGCATTTTCTTATTTCATTCTCAAGCCAAGCAAGTGTCTACTAACAGCATTAATTCTGGAATTTGGAACTATTTTTTCACCGCTATAAAAAGGTACACTTCATAACCATTGATACAATTGTAAATATTCCAGTAGTAGTTTACTGAACCCCCCCCTCCCCTTTTTTTTTAAATTGCCCAGTTAGTTAATTTGTGAAAGGAAAAGAACTATTTTCAGAAACTGAAAAGGGATGGTTCAAATAGGTCTTCTGTTTTATGAATTAATTGCTGAATATCCCTTCAGTTCTGAAAGAGCGATTTATTTTCCTGTGACTATTTCCAAGGGGAAAATGAACTCCTGGGAAGGAAGCTGTGGAGAAACAATGGGACACACAGAATACATTAATCTAAATGTGAGTGCATAAATGGCAGAAAACGTGTTCTGGAAGATATCCCTTGGACAGAGGTATCCTGCACTTGCTAGCAGAAAGCTGCATCCTGTTGATGTCAACTAACTGTAAGGAAATACTGGATTCTGGATTCTTAAAATAGGATTAAAATAGGCTGTATGGCTTCCATGAAAGTGTATCATCCTTGACTTGCTGAGACTGACCGCTTCAGTCAGAAGAATCCATAGAAAATCCTTGCCCCTCTCCAAGGAGCTCAGCTTTGTTTCCCCCAAATGCATAAGTGCAGTTGCCAAGTGGCTGATGCCAGCTGTCTGCAGCCTGACTTGTTCCCTCCTGGGAGGATCTGAGCTGGGGAAACAGTTCCCAGTTCCTTTAAATATAGCAACACCATGAGTAGTGAAACTGGAGAGAGTATGAACTCACCGTGTTTAGCGAGAGTAAAGCTTTGGTGTCTCACCATCTTATTTGCTTCCTACAGAGGGGCAGTGTTTGATTTACACATAATAATGTATCCTGGTATTCTTTCTTGCCCTGCCTAATTTGCTTGCTGAAGATAATTGTCTGCTCTGTAGGGGGTGGTGAGTGTGTCTGGTGCATGCACTTAGAGCAGTTAATTTCATTACCTTTAACTTTCAAAAATATATAAAAAGGAGCAGCACTTGATTAAGGACATGGCTTTGGAAAAAATACCTGTAGAGTGCCTGATAAACAGATATGGTGCCATGGCTTTATTGACAATCCAGTTTTGTCAAAATGATTTGTGCTAGGTAGCACAGAGGGACAGGGAAAAGGCTTAGAAAGCTGAATAGTTCTCATGTGATTATATTATCATGGGTGTATTTACATCCAAAATAGAGAAAGCACCAGAATAAATAGCACCAGTATTTATTGCAGAACTTTGTGTTCTGTTTGTTGTGCTAACACAGCAAATAGTGTGAAATAGTAGTGACAGGGAAGTGAGTATTTATGTAATTAGGTGATTTGTACAATACTGTCCTTGTTCTTCTCCAGCTACTGCACTTGCAGCATGAGAACCTCACATCATGCTATACCATGTGCTTTCTTTCATTTATTCATTCATTAATTTATTTATTTGCATTCTGGCATTAATTTTGGGACTGAAAGTTGTGTTGTAGTCACACTTAAAAATGATGTAGTTTCTCTTGACCAGATTTAGCAAATGGTTTCTGTTTACCATTGACTTTAAAATCTTCCATACAGTACCTGAAAAACAGGAGCTTTCTTATCTTCTTCTTGGGGAATCACCATTTTGGCTTCTGTGGTCTTCAGCATTATAACTAAAGCTTGTCATAAGAGGTGACAAGATGTGATGTTTCTGATGTAGCCTGAAGGAATAAATGGGATCTCTTCACAAAGATGAAATCATTGAAGTAAATGGGAAAATCCTAGCCAAATCCTAACCATTACACGTGCCGTTTTCCTGTGGCCTCTTTCACAGGACCATTGCAGTACTATTTACCATCAATTTTTTAAATAGAAATTTTGGCCCATATCCCAGAGGTTATGTTAAGGTGGGGTGATAAACAGGGAGAACAGACTTTCCACCTGGTCATTCAGGGTGCTTCTTTGCATGGTGTTTTATCCTGCAGGATTTTCACTGCAGCTGAAGTTGGCATGTAAGGGAATGTCAGGATGGAGTTACTTTACTTGGGTGTGACTCTGGTGTGGTGCCCATTGCAAGCCCCCACCTCTACTTCCCTGTGTTTCTTCTGTTCTTTCTGTTTCTCAGCCCCAGTGAGGATGCCACTGGCTTGATGAGATCAGGATCTGCAGAGGTTACAAATGTGCTGCGGATTCTCTATGTAAACATTTTGGTCTTGTTTTTGTACCAGTCCTGGTACTGTTGCCAAATACTATTATCATAATTGGCCAAAGGAAACAAGGGGCCCAAGCTTGTACCAGAAATAGCAGCTCTTGTTAATCTACAGTGGTTTGTGTTGTCTGTGTGTCTTGCTCCAGCATTCTGGGAGGCAGCTGGTTGTGTTGCTTTTTATTTTAATAAAATTTGTATCAGTTTGTATCAGAACTGGTTTTAGAAGAGGCAGAGCTCACTCCTGGTCTGTGCTCCAGGAATATGGTACTTGGTTAACTTGTAAGGGTTTGTATTAGGTGAGGGCATTTGTATGATTGCACTTGATGGGGAAAAGAGAGACACTGGGAGTTTAAATAATCCATCCCTTTCTTTCAGTCACTTCTTTTCAGGTGTGTGGTGTGTGTCTTCATTAAATCTTGCATGAGTGCTGTGATGAGAGAAATGAGTTCCTGGCATTAGAGGCAGAATGCAAACTGTTTGGGATGGTAAGTGACCACAGCTGTATGTGGGGAGCTGTGGCACAGCTCAGTCTGTCCCATTCCAGCCCCATGGGAACAGCAAAGCTCAGGAAGTTCCTTCAACAAACAGCAGCACATAAGCCATCCTTGCAACAGGGTTGGAAGGATTTGAGAATTATTGAAGTTCACAGTTTAAAAACCACTTCAGGCTCCATTCTGCCCCTGTGTAACACTCTATATAGTATTATAATTGTGTACCCAGTGGGTCACTCTGTCTCATCCCAGTCTGAGAGGACTCCCCCAAAATGCTTCTTCCCTTGTGCTTGTGGCTGGCAGGAAGGCCAGACTGAGACCATCTTTTAAATTTAGTTGTAAAGCTGCAGTTTGTGGTTGCTCTCAGCTCCTCTTGAGCAGCTTGTTTCCAAAAAGAGCTGCTGCCTTTGTGTGCCTCAATCAGGAGACTGTTTCCACCAAAACTGGAATGTTGTGGATGGTGGTGGGTGGCAGAGGGAGGTCACTGCCTTCCCCCTGAAGGAGAAGGGTGCCAAACAAAACTCAAACCTCTGTAGGGAACTGGTAGTTGAGCCTGCAAGGCTCAGTTGTGTGCTGTAAACATGCAGTGGAGCAGCAAACTGCTCTGAGGTTTGGAGCTGCTTCCAGCTGTGCAGTGATAGGCAGCAAGAAGTGTCTCTTGTATTTGGAGGTGACTTTCACCATGCACTGAAATGCACTTGAATTTGTTGGTCTGAAATAGTACTGATGTGAGCAGCATTGCATCAGTGCCTTCACATGACAAATAGCATGGAGCAGTGGCTAATAGTTTTCACTTCCCTCAGAGGTTTGCCTTCATCTTCAAAATAAAAGATTAAGAAATTGAGAGAGAGTTTTTTGCCCTCTCATTCCCCACCCATACCCCAGAGGGTGGAAGCAGATCCTGCAGAGGCATTGGGGCATTGCTTTGGGCCTGTGTGCTGCTGCTGCATGGTGACAGAGGTTAACCCTTTGGAACCCATTCAGCATATGGCCAAACAGCTGTTGCCTATTTATGTCCTACAGCAGCTGCCCTGGGCCCTCCCTTCCACAGCACCAGCTGGTGGGGAAGCCCCAGAGAAAAGCCTCTGCACCACACATTCCTGTTCCTCTGAACTGCCTGTGGTTTGCTGCCTGGCTGGGAGTCTTTGTTGCAGGTTATTAAAAGAGCACCCAAGTCTCCTGTGCCTGAGAAATGCACCGGTGTTTCTGTGAGTGGTTACTTTAAAATTGAGAGGAAAATACAGATGATTTATTTATTATAGCCAGCTTTTCTGTGAGTGAAAGGGTTTGATTTGCAGGTGACCATTCACATCAGTGGAAAAGTTGATTTTCATTCTGTGTTTCATATCCATTTGTCACATTCCCCATGTCCTAGATGCTTTGCTTGCCCTTTAATCCCTGGAGCCCTGCCTGACCCAGGAACTTTAAATTATTTTTTAAGTTCCTTTTAGCCCCTGTCCGTCCTAAACACTGCATTTTTATTTTAACCACATGAGAATTAAGTAGCTGAATCCAGTTGATGAAGGCTGTTCCAAATAGCTCCTGGTATTCCCCAGATCAGTGCTGAGGCTTGCTTCCTGTGTCTTGGTTCAAGTATGGCTTGGTTCCTGTGTCTGCAGGGAGTTTCTTTCCGTGTTAAAGACTGAACAAATACTTTACTCTGCAGAGTCTTCTGACAAACTGGTGAGAGGAAGCCTGGTTTCACTAAATCACAGGAGAATGACCCACAGTGGCAGAGCTTTGATGTGGTGGTGCACTGGCACAAGGAAGCTATTGAACATTGTATCGTGCCACTGCTGATTGGGATCAGTGAGCTGCCTCTTAACACTGTGGTTTGGTCATGGGACAAAACCCAGCAGTAGAGACCTGTGTTTATTCACTGCCATTTTAAAATAACCCAAATGAAAGAGTTTGAGCTCACTTGATGTGCAGATCCCTTTGAGCCGGAAGAGCAGGGTTGGTGCTCTCAGCAGGGCCACAGTCCTGTGACTAACGCAAGTTGGGGATATTTTTAGTGCTCTTCCTTGAGTTGTTTGTCTGCTCCTCTCTGCACTTGGTTAGTGCTGTGAAGGTCACACAAAGATAATAGGCAGTTGTAAAGAGTGCTGAGAGGGCCAGCTGGTCGGGATGGCACTCCACCAGCAGTGCTCTGCTTTTGAGATAGAGGGATTGGGAAGGGCTGAGAAGTACCGGCATGCTGCTTTTGAGATACCAAACTCAGCTTTCTTCACACCTCTAAGCTAGGAAATAGGCATGAGCCAGGAAACAAATCCAGGCATCAGGAAAACAGTGACCTGGTCAGTGTGTCTGAAAGGATTAGGGAGTAATGTGCAGCCTGCAACCCAATAGTCAGGATCTCTTATCTTGCATTCTTCCCATTCAGCAGGGAGTAGCAGTACCCTTGCTGTGGAGGGGAGGGGATCTCCCATCACTGAATATATTGACAAAGGGAAATGGCAGGAGGCTCCCTTTACTGCTGGACTCTCCTGTAATCAGGTTCCCCCAAGTGTTTGTTTTTCTGCTTCTTACCTTTCATCTTGCATTGTGAGTATTAAAATTGCTGTTGGTGGAGGGTGAAATTAATCCGTCCCAAGGACTGCTGCTGTTCAGGTTGCTGGGAACTTAATTGTGTGGCAACATCTCATGAAGAGACCCTAAAACTCACTAAGGAGATAAGGACTGAAGGGAAAGTATGCTGCTGAAGCCATCTAAGACTGCCTCTCAGGAAAAGTCCTTGGGAAAAGTGGGGAAGAAATTAATAAAATAAGTCACCAGAATAACACAGTAGTGTGTTATCAACACCTTTCTAGCTACCAGTGCAAAGCATAGCATAACTGGAAGGAAAGGATATTCTTGGGAGCAAATAAGAATACAAATAATAAAATTATTTTTTCTGTGTGTATTAGATATTGAATGAAATACATTGGACTACCTTCAAAGCAAGAACCATGAATGAATTGTTCTAATTTACCTTGCAAAGCAGAGTTGTTTTCCCTATATCCACTGCCTGGAATTGCCTCATTCCAGGGACATTCAGCAGAAACAGACCTTGACTCCTAACTATTCCCTCCACTTCTCCTCCTTGTTTGTTGTTCTCTCCACTTACCCAGGTTCTCTTGACGGATGAGAGATGCTTTTCATTTTTTGGAAACGTCTGGCTATGCTGTTTTGTCTGTGGTTTCCTGAGGAATGGTTATGTTGGGTTTCTGAACAGCTGCTCAGGGCAGACCCAAGCTGACGACGCACCAGCCTTGGAACTCTTTCCATTACACTGTTGGCATTTCACCTGAGGCAGGACAGCTATCTGTCTAATGGAATGACAGACTTTTCAGCACTGTCAGTCCTTAAATATCAAGTAAGTGAATTAATAGAGAGTAGGTGAATGTTTCTTCAGAAGAAAGTTTAATGTCATGTAGCTGTTTGATGCATTGCCTCTGGTGCAACTGTCTTGTCATAACCTGACATCATTTGTTCAGTTGTCTTTCAGAATTATTTGCTGCTTTTCAGGTTTGTTAATTGTAAGTGACATTACACATAGTCTGATATGAGCTAGAATTACAACTTTCAGATTGACTGCACAGAAAGAAAGCACATTTCACTAGGAGACAGTGCAGCCTTCATCAATGCACTCAACTGTTGATTGACAAATATCTGAAGGAATGACTTATTAGGATTGCTCTGGCTCCAGCTTTCAGTACAAATAGGTCTTTTTGAGTAGCATGGCACTGCCGCAGGAGTCTTTCATCAAATGATTTGAACAAGCTTTCTGCTCTGTAGTCCCTGTCTTAATCCAGTGCTGCAGGTGTGAAACCACACTGCAGACTGAGGAGCTGCAGTGTTGTGAGGAGGCTGGTGGTACCAAGCTGCTGTTGGAGCATGAACTTGTAACCTTTATCTGAGCACTGTTTCTCCCAGTGAAGCTTTTTATTCCAAACCCAAAAAAGGCAACAGCAAAAGCCCAACACCTTTCCCCCGCAGTAACAAACAGTTTGTAGTAGTGATAAAGTATATCCCCAAAATGCTGTCCTTTGAACAGGAAAAAATGGATTAGTGAATCAGATGTCCAGTAAATTGATCTCTAGACAGAAGCAGGGGGGCTTAGGAGGACATGCAGCAAGATAACTGCTGACTGCAGTTAAGGGTGAATGCCAATAAATGTGCTCTCTTATTGTAGCTTGCTGCAGGATAAATGGCTTATTAGGGCATAGATGCAACAGTGTAAAATGTGGGCTTGCAAGGAGTTGGTGTGGTTGTCTGAGAGAGATAACATGGAAAAAGGAATTGTAGCAATTTCTTCCTGTCTCCTCTACTCATTAAGCCACAAACTTTGAAGAGGGCTCAGAAATTCCAAAAGGGGATGTCTTGATCATTGAGCTGCCCCTGTTGGGAAAATCTCAATGTGTTCAGCAGAGAGCTTTTCATATATCACAGAGAACCTTTGCCCTGCTGCTTCTCCCCCAAGACTGTGAACATCAAGTAAATGCATCAATATAAAATGGAGTCCTTTGCCTCCCATTGAGCCCGGTGTTCTTCCAGTATTGTGCATGTCCTTCACCTTCAGCGTGCTTCATCTGGTCTGCCTGAGTGTGTTTATATGGTGATGCTCTATTGCACTCTGTTTTCCAGAAAATAACTATCAAATACTTTTCCCTATCTTTAAGTAGGTCAACCGTTAATCTAATTGATTAACTTTGTAGGTAGTCAATTAAATTGATTTACTCGTATAGGGGGCATATTTACCCACTGTATTGGTGTAGCTCACTATGTAGTTTTATGTGGAGGAGTTGTGAAGAAAAGCTTTGCTGGACAGAACCTCCCAGGGAAAACCCAAAAGCTGATTGTCAAAAGCAGTTGAACACTGAAGTGTCTTTTAAAAACAAGTTCAAGGATGTTTTTGTCCGAAATTTCAGACTGTCAGATCACAGGTATCTTCATTGAATGGTGAAAGTTTGAGGGTGTTACAAGGCAGTACTTTGCGGGAAACTAACCTATGAAATGCCCCTCTGTTCTCACAAAGGAGTCACTGAAAGATAGTGGTTTAAAAAATAGTTCCTTCAGGAGTTCAGCAGCCACTGCAGTTTCATACTGGAAGCCTGAAGTAGCTGTTACAGCTTGTGTGTTGTTGAGGAATGGGCCATCATTCAAAACCTGCCATGAATTATCCACAGCAAATGGCCCTTAGATAGGAGCCCCTTGGTGGTTGGTTAGTATAATTAATATAAACATCTTGCCGCAGCTTTACGTTTTGGTTTAGCAACTTCTCAATTTGAGAAGAGTCTTGGGACTGCCTAGATTTCAATTATTTCCCTGATGCTGGAGGTGGGGTTTTTGCTTGATGTTAATTACATTCCTCAAGGGAAATGCAAGATAGCAGGCAATGTTAGGGTTGTGCAGACAGCATAGCTCACAACAAACATCTGAACCCAAAGCAAATGTACAATTTGGGAGTTAAAAGTGCTATGCTACTTGCTTTTTATTTTAGAAAGCCCACTTTTTTTTAAGGTGGCCTTTGTGGGATGTAGCAAACATAGAGTGCTACCAGGCTTGTATTCAAATAATGTTTTCCATATTTTTTCAGTTTTTCTGTGAATATTACTAAGTACTTGATTAAAAGAATTCCAGTACAGGAGAATGTGAAAGCATGAACTGAATGTGCTGTAAACACTGGAAGGCTAGAAGGTGGCTCAAGTTCTTTACCTGTAGCACTTTTTACTATTGATGTTGGTTGTGCTGTTGTCATGGTACACAGGTAAGTCTTTGCTGTAAAAATGATGGATTAAGCAGAGTTGGGCCTTCAGCTCAGTGCTCTCTCTTTGGGCAGATGCAGCATGCAGGAGTTGCCATGGAACAAAATCCCTTGGGAAATGTCTCAGGCACTGCTGTCCAGAAAGAATCATGTTTGCTTTGGAGAAAGTCCAGCTAGAAGATGGAAGGGAATTTGAGAACAGAGCAGGCAGAGACCTTTCTTCTGATAATCAGAGGCAACAGCTTCAGCCAGACCCCTGGTCACAGATGAAATTGTGAGGGTTGTCTTGAACTCTGTAGCACTCCCAGTCTCACAGGGCTCATTTGTCCAACATATCCCAGCATTCCATTTAGTGATCTTGTGAATTGCTGCTGTTTTCTGTTCTTGGGAAAGAAGTGATGCTGCACTGATGATCTGCAAGATACAAACACCCTTGGTTACTGCTGTGAGGGGAGGCACAGAGGGATGGCTGGATGGGGGCTACTCTTTCATAGTGGGAAGCTTGTAAGGGTGGAAAAAGGGAGGCAAGCAGTGCTTGGCAGTTGGGAGTTAATTCAAAGAATGCTTGGGTTTTGTCTTTCTCTTTTGTCTGACAACACAGCCTCCTCCCAGTTTTCCCACACAATTTCACAATTAAAAGTGTTTCAGCACTGGCTTCTGTATGCACTTCTGCAATTTCTGGAGGCAGATGTGCTGAATTTTGTTGCTGGTTTTTCGCTTTAACATGGCCCATGGTCCTTCATACTGAATAGGTCTTCATTATTCAAAACATGGGGAATTGGGATAAGGCTTAGCTCTCTTTATATGAGCAGCAAAGCATACACCCTTCTGAGAAACATCTTTGTTCTGTAAATGCCTTTGCTCCCACAACCTGTTAGAATATGGGTGGATATTGATATCTTTTTATAGATGGAGCAAGTCAGCGTAGTGTGTGCTGGCTTTATGGCTGTTCTTTTGAGAGGGGAAATTGAGTTAGTGTTACCATGACCAGGCTTTCATGCAAAGCTTCCATTTGCAAAACTCCTTCTCACTTGTTTTATCAGCTGCACCAGATCTTATTAAAACCCAAACAGTAGCCAGCTCTGACTATTAGCTTAATGATTTAATACCAGCTTCTCCATAAAGTAGCAGCAACAGGTTATTTAAAACATGTAGGTCAGATTCGTCTGGTGTTTTCTAGTGAGATTATGTAAACACATTATTATTACTATCAAAACTCAAATGCGGGAGATGCACCTAGTCCAGTACATTTTTTTGTGTGTTCTCTTTGCCTCTTGAAGTTGTATTGCAGAGTATACTGTAAGGAGATTTTTTTGTCTTTACTTCTAAACTTGTTATTAACACCAAAGTATTTTTGCTAATTCTTTTGCAATGGTATTCTTAATGTAAATGTTCTACTACAAGTTTAGGCTCAGATTCAAAATGAAAAATATTTTCCTGTGAGAAATCCCATCCTTCTTCAGCAGGAGGGCTGCAGTATGAAACAAAAAGTAAAATGAATGCTAGGTAGCCAGCCCATCCCTGGTTTTTTTGGTTACCAAAGCTAATAGCAGAAAGTAACTGCTTAAAAGATTTTTAATTCTGCTAGAGTATTGCTACAATTTAAAATCCTGAGGTTTTTTTGTTGGTGTAAGGACAGAAAACTATGTAATATAACTTCTGCATTATGGGAAATAATAGACTAATAGACTTTGTTAGAAGTACAAATAGATGTTTATGAACATTTAGGGCTATTTGCCGTAAAACCCTGAAAAGATCCGTAAATATTTAGGGCAGCCTTTTTCCTGAGACAGTAAAATCCATAGGTGCCTTCTGTAGGAAGTGAGGAAAAGGGCAATATTTACATACAAAAAGGAGGCAGATGCTCATCTGCTGGAATCTCAGCCCTGCAGGAAAGGTACCATTTACAATCTGTTGTAAACTCTGTTGTTCAAAGGTCAGCAATAAGACTCCCACTCAGCACTGAAACTCAAACAAGTCTTTCTACAAATCTGTCCCTTTGCTTAGCTGTTGTTAATTGGTTTGGTAATTGTTGTGACAGCTTTTTGTGGAAGCAGCAAGTCACTGCATTCTGGAAACAGCTTGCTAAGTTCTTGTAATTTTAACTGGCTGGCTTTAATATTAGCAATCCACAAAGAAAGGGTGGACTAGGGAAAATAGATTTTGGTGTTACTGTGAGAAGGTGGAGACAGGCAACTGTGAATTTTATCCATCCAAGCAAATGACACGCTGCACAGGCAGGTTCAAACTTCATAGCCCTCTTCAGAAATAATTCTTATGATTCACAGAAATAAAGTCATTTATTTGTGTGTGTGTGTGTGTGTGAGAGAGAGAGAGAGAGAGAGTGCATTCATGGAAAACTGCAGCACCCTTGGAGGAAGGAAACAGATGGCAGGAAGAGCTTCCAGATACTTGACAGGCTGCAACAGACTTAAATGCAGGCAGTGATAAATGGGCACAAGATTGGGTTTTGCTGTAGCTGTTGTAGTTTAGTGTTGTTAAAATGCCTGATGTGCTCTGTGTTAGCAGTACCAAAGTTTTATGTTCTCTCTGCTTTGGTGGTCCTTTGTTTAGCTGCTGTAGCCACTGGGGTGCAATGAATGGGAATTAAGATCCAGGCATTTCTATGAAAAATAAAGTTTCTACATAGCAGTAGTAGCAGGACTTAATGTTGGGTAACAGCAAGGGAGAAGTGAAACTGAATTTAATTTCTGCTTCTGGGTTGTTCCAGTCTCTCTGGCAGAAATGGCCATGTGAGGGTAATAATTAAAAAAGTTTTTGCATGCTTCATTCCTCTACCATTCTCAAGTGCAAAGTTACGGATGGTGTGATTTCTTATCTTGGGAGCTTTATCAGGGACAGAAATAGGTAGCAGTTGATATTTTCTACCTTGCTCAGACTGCTGGGAACACTGGAGAGCAGCCTGCTGTGCAGCCAGTGTCTGTCCAGTGAAGCCCAGTGCCCAATTTCATATTATTGATTATAACAGTTAATAGATGAATGTATAGTGAGGAAATCCTGTGGCTTCTGATAGGAGCTACCAGTGTGGACTTCTGTGAGGCTGTTTGGACCTGAGTGAGTAAACACAGAACCTCCTTATTTTAAGGTATGGGTAGAGCACAGCTGATTTCCCTTCCCAGGTTCAGCATGCAGTTGTGCAAGAACACAACTATGCTGCAATGTAAGGCTAAAACCATCAAGCCTCAGCATGAGGGTAAAACTGCACAGGGTTATTTAGGCATGTGAGTTCTCATTGCTTAAATCCTGTCATACTTAACAGAAGTTTCCTCCTATGAGTTTGCAAAGCAGTTTTATAGGGCAGTTTAGCCTTTTCACTCTGGATGCTCTTTTCCCCTCCACTAAACTGTCTTGTGGCCTGTGTGAGTTTGTTTGCAGCCATGGGGTGAAGTGTGATGTTCCTCAGACTCAGCTGGAGAAGGAGCTGCTTTCTTTGCAGGCGAGGCGGAGCGTGGGCAGGGAGCTGTGCAGGCTGTGTACGTGACTGAGGACAGCTAAGTAAGCAGGTACTTAACATGAGCAAGCACTTGAAGAAATGCAAGCTGGGACAGATGGCTTTGGGGCAATCTGGAGAAACAGGGAAGGCAATTAAGTTGAAAAATATCTGCCTGGGCTCAGGAGCCTGTGTGTTCTTACAGCCTTGGCTTTCACTGCTATCTGGATGTCTTCTCAGTGATGGTGCAGTGCTGCCTGGAGTGATCAGCCTCACATCCACCACTTAGCTGTGTGCAGCCAGAGCTCTCAGCTGGTAGCATTTGGGCTGATGCAAAGCCAGGGTATGTATAAAGTTCTGAAAGTTAATTCTAGAAAATATGGCCAGAAGGAACTGAAGCCAGTCTGTTGTGTACTGACTGTTAGAATGAAAACATCTGGGTGAAGTGATGCTGGTTTCACGCTGAGTACCCAGACCCTGCTCTGCCCAGGTAGTGTAGAACTGCCCATAGGGGTTGTCTTTGAGACAGCCTGTCCTGGAACACTTAGGGCTCTAAGTGGTTCAGATAAGTCCAGTATGAATATGATGGCCTCCTTTGAGCAGGGAAAAAATGCCCTAAGGAGTTGCTCTTCTTTTGCAAAGTCTCAATTGAAGGAGAAAGTCAGATGTCTGTGTCCTCACTTAACTTGCTGATGTAATATTAGACTGGACTGTAGGAAGTATCTGATAGAGCAATTCTGATGAGACCAATGATCTGTGATAGAGATAAGTTGCCATGTAGTATCTGATTGAAAAGGTCATGGAATAAGATTTGGTTTTTTGTGATCTGCATTATTGCTTACTTCTCTATTTGCAGTGGTCAGATTTAATGTTAGTCTGAAGTGAAGTGATTGTGTCCTGTAGCAAAATAACTTCAAAAAATTAACTGTTATATTCAGCATGCTCTTAAAGCAGCCCTTTCTAGCAATAATTTCCTCAGCCTGAGCTTGCTGTTTTGCATGGGTTTTTTTTTGAACTTTAATGATAGTGCTTCAGAATTGAGGTGCTTTTGTTATGGGTGCTTTAATTCTATTTGCTCGCATTAGGTAACTCAAAGGATCCCTTGCAAAGAGGGCTCCCTTCTGCCTGTACCTGCATCAGCAAATGGAGATGCTTTTTAAGTGCATGGCAAAAGTTCACTTAGAGCTGAGGACTACAGAATGCCTTTTGTTGGGAGGAAAATATTAAGGATGCCTGGCTTGCTTTTTATTAATTTTTTTGATAGTGGGAATTACTCTTTTTATTAATGTCTTGACAGTTATTGACTTCAGCATCTGTCCAAACAAGAGAAAAAAGTAACTGGCTGTTGTGAAATAGGGCCTTAATGTCTTGCATAATATCTCCAGTCCAGTCTTTTGCTTGCCTGGAATAGTGAAAGAAATAGGGGTGTCCTTAAATTTTCCTTCATGGGCAATAAAGATGGCAAATAACATATTTAGTCACAGCAGGATTATAGTTAATCCTGTAGGTCACATCAAAAGAAATCTCTATCACTGAAGTCGCATACCCAGGTTTTTGCCTTCAAGGCTTGTCCACTCATGGAGTCTGTGATCTCCTGGCATAATATTTACTAGGAAAAGCTCCCTCCAGGAACTGCCAGCCTGCCCGGTGTGAAACAATTAAAAAACTAAAAAGATCTGGCGAGTGTCTCCCTGGTGAGTCATGGGCAGAGGGAGTGCAGGGCTCTGCATCATCCTCCCCAGCCTTGCCAGGTGCTTCACTGCCTACCTGAGGGTACAGACACTTAATTTTTAAGAAATGAATCCGCTCCTTTGTGATCCAGGCACAAAAACTGCTGTCACTTATGCCAAAATTGAATTCCTGCCTGGTTTTGTTTTGTCTCCTTTGGTGTTTGTATTGGCTTGGCATTTTCATATTTTGTATCCAGTGTCAGTATTTGTTTCTGGGAAGAAAGTTTTGCTTAAACTTTAATTTCTGCAATTTGTTTGTTTGGCAATTTTGAAATGCTGCAGTCTGCTCCATATGCTAGTATCAGTGTTGCTATTAGTGACTGCCTTCCAAAGAAAAAAACAGGAATTAGACAGGGAATGTTTTTTATGAAATAGTTGGGAGTATTCTCAGTTATAATAACATTTGGGAATATTTTTGAGCTATTTTGTGGCTGGTTTTTAATAGACATGGGGTTACTTTGTGGCTGGTGTTGAATCAAGATTGTACAGAGCTGAACCCAGTGAAAGTTCTTTTCCCCCCACAGGCTTGCAATGGATATGATGGTAATATATATAATCATGATAACAGTATGGATCTGATAGGTTACAGCTGACTTGAATACAGCAAAAGCTGTGAGGACAGATAGACATGTCCTCACATACACATCTGTTTGTATGTGACAGATGAACAGTGGGTTCATTAGAGGAAAATCATGATGGTGTATGTTGTGGCTTACCAGGTTAGCTGTGACAGCTGGACAGGTTGGCCAGCCTGAGACTGTAGCTGACATTTTAATAGCTCAGTATAGTCAGTCTGTGAAGGTTGAAATAGCATAAGCTTGATGAAAGGAAAGAAGAAGGGGAAAATCAGAATACAAGCAATGATTTTAAGAGTCATTGGTAATATTAGACTATTGGAAGGAAAGCCAAGTTTGGGCGAAGCAACAGGCCACATATATCAAACAAGGAGATGTTGGCATTACCAAACCCCAAACTTAGTTACAAGCATCAGTGCTCAGATGGATGGGAAGAGCCCTCTTTGCTGCTTTCAGAAGGAAGGTAGGGATTTGGGGGAAGAGTTGAGAAGCAGAAAGCAGCCCCCCCTTGGCTGAGTCTGTCAGGTGGGTGGCTGTATCTCCAGCAATCAGGAAATGGGGCTAGAGGGGACTTGGTGACCTTTTTTCAGCAGTGGTTCACTTAAAGTAATGCCTGAACCTCATTAAAAAAATGGAAGTGATCCAAGATGTTAAAGACAGGGAAGAAAACTGAAGAGCTAATCTGAGTCATCCACATGAAGTTGTTTATTTTATGTTTACATTTGAGAATACTGAAAACACAGATACTTTATTCAGTGGTTGAGGATGCTTCACTCCAGCTGATCACAACAAAAGTATTTCAGTGGGAGTTTGGACCCTCAAGAGGAAGCTAAGAAGAGTGCAGAGAGTAAAAAGCCTGGGGGATGGAGCCATGTATGACTCCTGGAAACAGCTGGAGCAGGAAGAGGAGAAAAATGGGTGAAGACTAAAGCACAAGAAACAAATGAACAGGCAATTAAAAGAGGGAGGATGGCTGCTTGTGCTGAAGACAGCTGGCAGGCTGGGGAAGAAGGGACTAGGTTACTGAATGTTGTCCAGAGAAGGTAATTATTTCTGGCTTTGAGTTCTGGCTCTGATTCATATAATATTTAAGGAATATATCTGTATTTTTCATGATAAGCAGCCTGAAAGCAAATGCTGGAAATTTGCCATCTGTGGAGAAACTTCTTTGGTGTGGATGTATACCGTGAAAGTGAGTGGGACTGAAACAAAGTCCATTAAAAAATTCCTCTCTTTATGGGAGTAAGAAGTGAATGCTCTGGACCAGTTGAAATACCCAGTTTTAAAATGTGTTTAACTGCTGAATTCCTTTCCTAAAAATTAAGTAGCATATGCAGATTTTTCAATACCAAAGTCAGTGTACAAATAAAAGGGTGTTGGAGGAAGGCAGTACAGGGTGTATTTTGAAAGTTATGGTTCAGATGCAAGAAAAAGAGCAATCATACTTCATGTTGGATTGGCCTACTATTACAATAAATGAGGATGGTTGACCTTGCTGTGAGTACTTCATTTTGCAATTTTGCCTTCATCTGAGCTTACTTCATAATCTCAAGAGCAATCACTGGATGTATCCATCTACAGTCCTAAATAGATATATTAACTTTTGCATCTATTCAGAAAGCATATGTATTTTGAGGAGGTTTTTGAAAATACATTGTCTCTTTATCTTACCTGATCTCTTACTCAATTCAGACCACATAGAAATTTCTGTAATGAGATCTCCTTGATTGACTGGGAAGCTTTTGTGCCCAGAGAATTTGGGCAGGCTGTTCAAATCTCAGATTTGGAAGCCTGAGTGGGGATGAATTTATTGCTTTCCTTGGTACACTGGTTAATCTGACCCAGCTCGGTTCTGCTAAATAGAAGCAAGCAAGCAAGAAAGAATTTGTAAAACAAACTCAGATATTTTTTTACTCTGTCATTTGGGAAGAACGCTCTTCTAACAAGCTATTTGAATAAATTCAGAAGAGAGGGAGAGAGTTGGGGTGGATGTCTTCAGACTGCAGTGCACAGTGATGAGGACACACAGAGTCACGTACCATGGCATCATCATTTGGGAGAGCAAGGAGCAGCCTGGGCTGCAGGCACAGCACCTGCATTAGGCTGTTGTACCTGCAGCTCTGAGAACAGGCTCTGCTGTACAGAGACATGGACTGCCAGCCCTGCAGTGCAGAGGTCTGAAATGAAATGCCCCTCTGGAGGGCTGTGGTGGTGCAGCCACTGCTCTGATCTTGACCCTTAATGTCTGGAGATAATTTTGGCCCAGCTGTTATAAATTAGAAACCACATTAGACTTTATTTCATCTGTCATGCAGTCAGTGATTAAATTTTACTTTTCTATATTAATAACTATCTGCAGGAGGCAGTTTTTAACCCTACTTTGCTGCTTCAAAATAAAAACCTACATGCTTTAAATTGCATGTTGTGTACAACCTGGGTAACAGGTTATAGGATTGTGCAGCTTCCTACAGAGTGACACTTCCGAATCCTGAATGTTAACACAGAAAATGGTTCCTGGGGACTCTTCAGGATGCCTGAATATACAGTAGGTTTGCAGTTCGTTGAAAATATCTGGGAGCAATGTCTCATATTTAAATGTATATGTGTTTGTAGTGGGTTTCTGTGGTTGACTCTTTAGGATGCAATCATCTGCTAAGCTGAAATACAGCGTCTGAAACATGACTCCCCCCAAACAATATTTATCTTCCATCAAGTATGACTGTCAGTTGGATTTTGTATATTAAACTGGTTTGTTTCCGTTTTCAAATTTGAGGTTTGGATAGGAATATATAACCTTGTCTAGGGAAAATTCCTTAGCTATGTTTGCATGGAGTTTCTTAGAAGAGCAGGGATAGAGCTGTGGTGGTGCTTGCAGGTTGTGCAGAAAGCCCCTGTAAATAATTTATCTTTGAAGGTGCCACACATGAAATGTGAAGGTGTTGGAAGCTACCCAGGAGAGCACAGCAGAGAAGATAAAAAGAGGATATAAAGCCTTTCACTGGAGGCTGCTGCCTTTTAATGTCTTTTTGCATGGAGGAGAAGTCATGGAGAACTCATTTGAAGACTCCAGCCGAAGGATGAGTGTCAGCAGCAAGGGGAGGGGACATTCAAGGGGCCACTGGAAATAAGGTGCCACACCCCCCCAAATCCTTTCCCAGTCTGAGGTTATGATTCCAGGTTATGATGGAAGAAACCACAGTGGGAGAGGATTCTGCTTTTGCTGCGTGGCTTGTGAAGGGAGGACTTCCCTTTGCAAAGTTGCTTTTCTGGGTCCCATCTCATGTTTTCTAAATGCTGTGTTTAAAACCATCTTCGTGTGAAGAAATCTCTCTTGTTCCTTAATAGCTTCAGGCTGATTTTGGACATTGAATATTTACGTACACCAGATTTAAATGTGTTGCATCAGATTAAGAAACAGCGTGGTATTGGCAGGGCAGCCTCTTTGCACATCAAATGGTTGTAAAGGGTGGCAGATACTGTAGCTGGGAACCATGTAATAGGAACAAAGTCTTGTCACACTGAGCTCTGACATCTGGGGAGGTCTGGATCCACACTGTGTGTATGGAGCTGACTCCAGCAGGGAAGCTTAACTTCCTCCTAATCTTTGCCCTGACTTGTAGTGCTGCTGCAGCAAAGCTAGTGGGGCCACACAGGACTGGGGGACGATTTTTGTGTGGACTTATTAACTTCACTGCACAGTCACCTGCTTGAAAGGAAAAGATAATTAAAGAAAATAAATAGGGTGGGTAGGGAGTAGAGGAGACCTTTGGTTTTTCTGTGGTACTAGAATTGACAATTTTCATATTGTTTAGGCCTTGTTAAAAATGTTTTGTTCTGCCTTTGTTTTATATTGAATCCTCTGTGCTTGGTTAGCTTCTTTTCAAGTTAAAAAAAAAAGCCTCCATACATGGATTGAAAGCTGTATCTGTTTATCTCCTCATTAAAAAGACTGTCTATGAAATGTGCTGACAGGGCTTTTACTCTCTTGCTTTCTATTCTCATCACATTTTCCACTGAAAGCCTCCCCTCTGCTATTTCTAGTTCCATAGTAAATGGGGCTTTCTGCTGGTGGAGGCTCTGGATGCCATTCCTGGCTCCTCACAGGCTCTGTCCGTTACTGTATGTGGGAAACCTCAAATGGGCAGTTCAGGCAGCAGGGAGGCTGGTTTGGTGCATGGGCTTGATCCCCTGAAAGGCACTTCTAACAGCCTGGAGGGGTCCCAGTATCAAACAGGGTGGGAAGCACATCACAGTCATCTTCCAGCTGGATATTTAAGCAGAAGGCCCCATTCTGGGAAGTGTGTGTGAAGTGAGCTGCTGAGGCTGGTGAGGGAGAACCTCAGTGGATGCAGAGCTTCTCAGGACTTCTGGAGCCACTTCAAGAAATTGCTGAGCAATTTTCTTGAGGGGAAAAAAGTAGGTACAGCAAGCATTATACCATTTGAACCACTTAGACATTTCTAGTGGCTGAGTATCCTTGCAGCTAGAGCAAATTCTGGTTACAGAAGAAATTCTGAAGAATAACTTCTGGTATAAGCTGTATTTTTACTAATGTGATTGAAATTCTCACAATACCAAGTGATAAAAATGGTGATTATTACCCCAGATGTGATAATGTAGATTCTGTAAAGATCTGGTCTTGACACTGGACCAGTGATCTCCAGCCTTTGCTGATCTCCACCATGGATATTGATCATCCATCATTGTTTGTTCTGCTTCGCCTATAAATTGTGTTGCATCCGAGCACTTTTG
Organism: Sterrhoptilus dennistouni; assembly: GCA_013397095.1. Classification (NCBI taxonomy): domain Eukaryota; kingdom Metazoa; phylum Chordata; class Aves; order Passeriformes; family Zosteropidae; genus Sterrhoptilus; species Sterrhoptilus dennistouni. The sequence continues at coordinate 166,217 of VWZU01012788.1, forward strand.
GAGAGCTTGGTGGTTTGTGAATGACCACATCATGCAATTAAAAAATACATGGATTTGTATTTATGTCTCTATATCTGAGAGTCTGTTTTGTTTCCATTTGCAGATCAAGAAGTTACTAGATAAAACCAAGTTAGTATACTGTATGTTTCACTCCTTTGCAGTGGCATCCCTTGTTCTCCACTGTGAAAAAAAAGTTAAACAAAAAGAATAAAAGGAAAAATATTTTCATTGTAATAAACAGAATTGCAGAATTTTTTGCAAAAGATGCATCACAGTGTTCGTGTGCCAAGTCTTGCAAAAGACATAGTTGCCTATGGGGTGAAAGTATAGTCATGGATGAGCAGAGTAAACACTTTGTTCTGGTTTTTGCACTGCTTTCGCCTGCTCATCTCTTGTGAAAAAGAAATCCTGTGCAGCAACATGAACTTTGTGACATCTCGTATGTAGAGCAGACAGCTGCAGGCTCAATTAATTCACCCCTCTGATTTTTTTCATAGTATTTTTTTTCCCAGGAGGCTGTAGTGACTTCCAACCCTCATGGATGAGTGGTGTTTATGGCTTGTTGACTTTGATTGAAGTGAAGTGCAGAGTGCTGTTCACAAGGAGAGTGAGTTTGCATGTGAAAGTCTGGATGTCTTTTCGGGTGGATGGCCTGAGCTGGTGGGTACACACAGCTTCACTGGCATCCTTCTTGCCCAAAGCAAATTAAATTTTGGGTGGTGGGCGCAGGAGGCTGAGCATGCCTGGAGTTAAAGGGAGGCAACAGCGAGGAGCTGGCTGTGGAGACAGAGGGGAAAGCAGAGTATGGCAGCGCAGTGTGCGCGTTTGAGCCATGTGTGCTGTGAACACACCGAGGAAAAGCTGGCAGCTGCCTCTCCTCCCCTCCACCCGCCCCTACAGACCCTGCGCCTGCTCTGGGTGAGCAGGAGGAGCAGCTCCCCAGTGCTCTCTGCCAGGGCACACACCTGTAATTCAGACATGGTGGCTGTGACAGCCCCGTGTGCCTGGTGCTGTCTGACACTCAGGGCTGCATGGGAGAGAGGTGTGGGTGAGGAACAGAGCCAAGGGCAGAGCTGGGGGACTTGCTGCAGAGCCCTCGCCAGCTTCCTAATAAACATAGAGGAGGGGGAAAAGCATGGGGTGTTGTGGCATCTTTGGTGAGAGAAAGTGGGAAGCCACCAGTTTCTGTTCATTTGTCTGCTTTAGAAACTGCTCTCCTTCAATGTGCTTCATCCATGTCCATGCTAGTTGGATCTGCATACTTTTTGTAGTCAAGAGGATTGTGTTATTTTTTGTTATATTGTTTTGTTTGTTTTCTTTTTCTTTTTTTTTACAATAAAAAGTGATTAAAGCACAGTCTGTGCTAGACCAACTGACTCTTACATTTTTTTTAGTTAATAGATTAGATTTTGTCTAAAGCACTCTCCCCTTCTCCAGCAGTAAAGCAGCATGATGCTGGATATGTGCCTGCTTTATGGTACCCTTTTTTTAAGCTTCTGACATAGGTGACTGTGGGATATTCTAATGAAGATGAAGTTATTAAAAAAATGAAATCTGTTACACTTCAGGGATGTTTGGGCTTCATGCTTCAATAGTGCTAATTAGATATGTGACCCATTTTCATTCTGCTTTAGCTCCTGGGGATAGTGGAGCCTCATTATAAATAGAAGGACAGAGAATGCCCGTGTTCCTTACTCTAAATAGCTTCTTCAAAACATGCCCAAAGGGCTTTTGGGTGTTTTCTGTGTGGGCATTGGTTATGTTTTCTTTCGCTTTAAGTGAGGAAATGGGACAAGGGGAGACTTCTCTCTCCAGAAATAAATAATTGAATATTTTTTCCTTTCATTTGGAAAATCAAGTGGCAAATCAGGGTCCTCTTGAATTTGAAGTTTGCCTTGTTTTTATTGACGAGGGAATAAACTTGAATATTTTTAAGAATAAAAACGTGCTTAATGTTGCAGCAGCTTCCCATTAACTGATATTTTTAGCTCACAGAATCCATGCAGCCCGTGTCTTCATGGCATGCACTGAGTGGCTGGCTGGATGCTGACGAAAGGTAGCAATCATAAGAGGTACTTGTTGAGAAACATCCTGACAAAGTGCACAATGTGACGCAAAACTGAGGCCTGAAGGAGCAAACAGCCCATTCCAGAATCTGTCCTTGGAAAGCCCTTGTGTTCTGTGCTCTTCTTGGCAGAACTCAGTCGTTTCCAGAAAATCTGTAGTAAAGAGACACCCCCCATGACTGAAAATGGTGAACTCTATTTGGAGTGAACCCTGGGTAGAGACCTGGGGATAAGTGTAAGTGTATTAAAAATAATATAAATGAATAAAAGATAACAGAGTGTTGCCAGGCAACTGTCAAAGGAGCTGTGGCTCCTGCATCTCTGGGCTTTGTTGAAATGACCTCTTATATTTGGAGCATTTTGCCTGCCTGTGGATGAAATGATTGTTCTGATCTTCGCTGATGCACCTCACAGGTTGCAGTTGAGCTTGAGGGCTGCTCTATTTACTGTTACAGTGCTTATGTCCCTGCCCTATCTATATATATAATTCAAGGAACTGGGGTAAAGCTGAGCTGGATACAGCTCTCAGAACAGCACTCATTTATGACTAAGTACATTTTTGTGATTTAGCTATGTCAGTGGGGTTAGTCTGAAAGCAGGTAGAGGAAGGAACTCTCCTGCCACTACACTGTTAATGACTACACTAAACAAAAAGGTAAGATGGGTTTTACCTCTGAATTTACTGGTCTGAGGCCTTATCCATAAACTATAACTTGGAGGCTTGCTGTTAAAACTGAGTCTACTAAAGAAGCAGGCTGTGGCAGAGGAATTTGAGGCAGGTTAGTATAACACTGGTTTTCTGGGCATTTTTCTGGAATCCTCTGAGAGGCCCTTTGGTGCAGAGGAATACAGGGCTGCTCTCTGCAGCTCCTTCCTTTGCCTGATAGTTTGACGTGTGTGCAGCAGATGATGAAGTTAACCTTTTCTGTTTGCAGAGGAGGAGGGAAATAACCTTTTCAAAAGCTGTGTTTATCAGTATAAACATAACTTTTTACATTGTAAACATGAGCGGCATGACTAGGTTTTGTGTGGCTGCTTTGTTGCTTGTATCATGTTCCCATTTGGAGTGTGTTAGGTGCTGTTTTGTGTCTCCACCATGAGAAAACTGCTGTCTAAAAATTCCCAGTGTACAACAGGATGAGGAAAATCACTCCTACAGAGGGAGCCTGTGATGGAATCTTACAGTTATTTAAGCTTAATTCACTGTGTATCTGTAGGACTAGACAGAGTGAGTAAAGGTTAATGCATTTACAAGGCTTTGAAGATCAGAAGAAAACTTGATTTAATTTCAAATTTGCGTTAAACTGCGTGATGTCTCACTGCTAAGTATTCCTCAGAAGATGCTGGTGGCATGTTACATGGCTGTTTGCTCTGGTCATGGGTTATTTTGCAGTTTTTTTATCACAAATCTATTTCCTCATTTTGCCTCATCTTCACCACCTGTTTTTTCTTCATTCTGCTGTTTTCATTTTTCTCCTGCGTGTGTTATTTTAGCTCACTTGGCTCAAGGAAGACTTAGAAAAGAAAATCAATTACTGAAAATCAATTCTGAATATTTTCCCTGCACAGAAACATGGAATAGAAGCTAGGTACTGCCAGGGCAGGGCCTTCAGTTTCAGTGAACTGACAGCTGACTGTTAATTAATGTTGTACTGTGCAAACCTACAGTGCTCCACAGCTGTTGATTTTTTCCCTTGCAAAAAAAAAAAGCGATAGTGAGGTGGTGATTTTGCTGAATGTTTTGAGTGCGTATACCCCAGCCCAGCCCACTCCCCAGGAAACCATCTGAGGTGGAAGTTACGTTGCTCCAGGAGGAATGCGGCTCCGTGCCGGGCCCCGCGTGCTGCGCTGGTGTTTTGCATTCCGCCGGAGATAGCGCCCAGGACTTTCTCTTGAGAAGAAAACCAGAAAACACCTGTTGCTGTTGGCAGCTGGTGCCTCAACGGCAAACAGAGCAGGGTTTTCCTGCATTCCTGCTTACCAAATGTATAGGCTTGGAAAATCCTGCTTGGGAATAAAGAAATGATGTCTTAGATTCAAAAAACACCACTCATTTTTTCTTTAAGTGGATTAGAGTCGCTATGGATCTGTTATCTAGGAATTTCCAAGGAAGCTGATGAACACCAGAGGTGATTTTTTTTCCTCTTTAAATTAACTCACCAATACGTTAAAATGGTGAATGTATAATTGATCAAAGCTTTCTTCTTTGGTGGGGCTGAAGTATAAGCAGATAAGCAAAGGGTTTTCATGGAATTATAGGTAAGGATGCAGAATTTTGCTCTAAAGATCACAATGTCCAAATATTTTCTCAGGGCATAAAGATGAGTTACAAAAAAATGCCAAACTAATTAATCTATGTGTTTAGTCTTTCAAAATAGCGTGTCAGGCTGGATGGAACAATTTTCAAATCTCCTGCATTGTACCCAACAGTAAATACCTATAAATAGCATGTTCCCCTGCAAGCACTGCATTTTACAACCAGGCATGCAGGGAAGGGATGCAGAATTTAAAGCATCTGAACCAGGTTTTTGTTGTTCCACTGGTTTAAAAAGAGCTGAGGGACCACGATAAACACCTGGGGAAGCTACTGGGGTGCATGTTAAGTGTTTGTTTTTGAAGACTTGGTGTTGTTACAGAAGAAGCATTTAAAGAGGTTGATGTGCAGAAGACACTTTGTTCCACTGTCTGGCTCGGTGGCTGGGTGCCTTCCCCAGCATGGGGATCATGATGTGCCCATAATTGCAGTTAAATGAACATGGCTGGCTCTCAGGCAAATGAAACCTAATTTGTCACAGCTGTCAGAATGATCATGTCATGTTTGTTGCCTTCAGGAGCAGTTTTAGGCTCCAGATCCTGTTAAGGTCGCAGCTTTTTTCTTTTTAAATATTGCACAGCATGTTTGCTGACCCTAGGATTTATCTTGGTGGGGTTTTTTAAAGGCAAACACACCAGTTCTGTCTCTTACATAAGCTGGGGTTGAACTTCTGTGAACCTTAGTCATGTGGGCTAGAGCTTGTTAATTTGGTGGTCTTCAAGGACTTGAGCATAGCAGTAATTTGAGGGTTTGCATAAAGCAGTTGTGAGACTTGCTCACGGATTTGTATGACCAAGATTTTGGGAATCATGCTTCATCTGAGCTTTTAAAAAGCATCCCTCCCAGGCTGGATTGAACACATAGTTACACTGCATATCAGCAGCAGCAGACAAAAGCAGCACAGCAGCTTTGAATTTTGCATTTGTGCCAGCAGGAAATCCAGTAGAATAAATGTAAGAGTCCATTCTTAATATCTCAGAAAAACAGAGTAAAATGTAGGCGTCTTGAAATCCCCCTCAGTCAAAATTTCAGTATTTTTTATGCTTTTGTTTCTAGATTAACAGATTTGATTTAAATGGAATAGAGCAAGTCTTGTTCTGTAAAACAAACAATTGCTAATTTTTGGATGTCAAGCCTGAGGGAGCAGAGAGCTTTACTGCTCTGTTCTTGTAAAAATGGAGACAAGGTTTCGTATAGTTATTTGGATCTCTAAAATACCTGAGGCTAATTTCTCCTTCCTCTGTGCTGGTGGCTGTAGTAGAACTTCAGAGGGAGAGGTGAAGGGTCTGTGCCTGTAGATTGTTAGAGTGCAAGGCTGGAAAATGTCAGCAGTGTCCATGGGACTGCCCAGAGTGGGAAGAGCTGAGCTTTTAACAGAGAGATCATGCAGACACATTGGCTGCCCCTTGTTTGGGTCACTGCTGAGTCTTGGGGATGTGGCCACATGTCCCCTCAGGCTGCAGCTCCCCCTCTCTGTGCACCTGCCTCAGCCTGTAGGGGAGGACATTGGGGCACAGCTGTCTGCATCTGCCATCAGCTGGTGTCCCAGAGGGGTGTCTGCAGGGCCATCCTGGTCCTCCTCCACCCTTCTGCCTGTGTGGCAGTGCCCAGCCCGTCCCTTTCCATCTTCCCAGCTATTCTGGGGCTGGGGAGGGAGAGCACAGCTGGCTGGGGGATGACCAGTGCTGTGTGCAAGGGAGGGGGTAGGAAAGCAACTGCTGACCCTGAAAAGCTCCTTCTGCTTTTGAAATGAGTCTGCTTTTTTCCAGGCTTTCTGCCTGTCCTCCCCTCTCATGGCAGGAGTGTGACGGCTCACAGGACTTTCCTTCATTGCTGAGGAGCCTCAAACTGGCTCTGCTGCTGCCTTTACCTTGTTGAACATATCATATATTTGGAAGTGTAGGGATGGAGTGTACCAGAAGAGTAGTAAATGAGGGAAAAATGGAACAGAATTGGTAAAAATAAACTCACAGAACTGCCTTGTTAATGAAGTTTCGGGCACGGATCAGCAGAAGGTGAGCAGCCTCACCCTCAAAACTTCATTTGCATATATTTTATCTCCAGTTTGGCATTCACGTATCCATCCCTTCCATTACAAGAAACTGCAGTCCCTGATGCTCAATGCTCTAAAAAAAAAAAAAAGCTTAAATCTTTCATAGTAGTTACATGACAGTTTAACAGTTAATAAAAGTAAAACAAAAAGTTATGCATCTGCTTTTGTAGATTGTGAGGACATGACATTGCAGATAAACATTATAAGCTTTAGCTTAATGATTTATTGAAGCTCATTTTTTCATTTTATTGTAGCTTTCGGTCTCTTACTATGTAGCTGTCTGGTTTCCCCAGGGAACAGAAGACTTGCTCAGAGATATAAATCTCTGTTAATGATTTTAAATAGTTATCTATCTGTATATAATACAATTTTTTTTTCTTTTGCCCTGGGCATTCAATCATGGGATTAGGAGAGGATAATCAATAATCCTGAATGCACAGCAGAGCCACTGTTGGTGGTGAGGGCTCAGAGCTGCTGCAAAACCCCATCTCTGCCTTCCAGCCCCTCGCTATGAGGCCTCTCTCCCTGCTGAGCATCATGAGGTTTCTAGCAAAAATGGTCTCTCCAAGACCTTCAGCCTGCCCTGCATGCCAGAAGAGATCACTGTTTTCCCAGACAGCTCATGTGAGCTGCTCACCTTAACTCTCTTGTAGAATGAGAGAAATAAAGGAAGAGCTGTGCTGTCGCTTGTTTGGAGCACTGTGGGATTCCATTAAGTTTTGTTTGTCCTCAGCAAATGAAGGTTGAGTGAGGTTTGTACAAGTAGAAGGACCTGTTGTGAAATAAGAGATACTGCAGGCAGCCGTACTAAGGAACATGCAGTGAATGTGAACAGACTCCTGGGCATTAGCCAGGACATTCCTCATCTCCTGTAGTTTGTGTCTGAACCAGCCCTGGAAGGACCCTTTTCATCATGGAAAAAATATGTAGACCTTGGAACTAACATTTCCATCTATTTGTTTCCCCAGTGATCCCAGGCAAGTTCCTGCAGCTGGGATGCAGGACCAGCAAATACCAGGTGTGTTCAAAAGGGCAGGAGTATTATGACTTCATATATTTTCTTTTGTTTTATTCACATTAATGATGTATCAGGAAAATAGTGATTTAAGAGATGATGTCTGGCTGCAGGGCCATTTAGCTGTACTTTAACTGGAAGCGCCCTGATTGTGACTGAGTATTGCTTCACCTTCAAAGCTCTCCAAAGGCTTGTGAAAATAAATTTATTTACTATCCTTTTTTTGCACTGGAGACATGCTCCCAGCATGCTCCCAGCAGAGAAGCCAGCACCAAAGTTAGTGTTGGATGGAAGTGTCTGCTTGTGAACTTAAGGTGTTGATATCATTTTAGGTCAAATAATGTGATGGTGTTGATTCAGATGAGTATACAGAGGCTTGTGAACCACAGCAAACAAGCTGGTACTACTGCCTGTATTTAGCCTTGAAAGCCAGGTTGTACAAAAGGATGTGGGGTAGTGGTTATAGGACCTCCTTAGAAGGTCACTGTCCCCTGTACTGAATATATAGAGCACCAGAGGCTCATATGTGCTCTGTAAGATATGAAAATCTTCTGTAGCCTCGAGAGGTGGTGGTCCTGCCAGGCAGAGGAGTCTGGTTGTGATGGCAGATGTGTAGTTATTTTATGTGGAAAACAGGAGGAAGAACAGACCTGCCATTGGCGTCTTTGTGCTCTGAAGGTTTTTTGTTCCCCTCTTCCACTTCCCCTTTTGCTCCATGTTGTTTCCTTTGGTCATTTACCACCAGTAGTAAGAGTCCTGCCCTTCATGGCATCGTCTCAGTGGGCTTCTTTGATGGCCCTTTTAGGCCTTCATGGTGCCTGGAACTGCCCACATTCCCCTCCAAGCTGCCTTGTCCAGCAGCATTTGCAGGCTGGCCCTAACAGCACCACCAGCATCCATTTCTGTAATGCCTTGATTTTTCAGGGTTCACATCACAGTTTCCAAATAAAAAGGGAGGTAAAATTACCTGCTGTTAGTGTTCCCATGATCACTGACTAACTCACATGTCTGATGTGCATTCTGAGCTCACTGGTTGTAGTACAGCCCTCCCAGCCTGGAGAATTGCTTGGCAACCCTACCTGCTCACCAGCTTGTACACACTACGGGACTTCTCAGGTTTTTTTCTACCAGTTTTTGGCTTAACACAAGTGAATTAGAAAGGGGTAGAAGTGAACCACTGCAGGTGAAACTCTTCATGATATGTTACTGTGCCAAGTGATCTTTTATCATCGCCTTAAAGGCATACACGGGTAGCAAATAGGGCACCATTAGGATTCGTGATGCTGTTACAGCATGAGACCTAATAAATCTTATGTGTGCCTTGTACTTAGTTCATGTACTTATTCTGACCACTGGGATTTATTCTTAGCCCTGCTTTTTCTTCAGGAATTGCTGTTCCTTCATCAAATGGGAGCAGACTGTCTGCTGTCAGACTCACTTGTCTCAATTAGGCGCAGATAGAGATGGGAAATGCCTTGGAAAATGAGAGGTCAGAATCAGTTTGGAAGTTGGAAAGGGCTGGATCTGATCTCCTTTTACTTTTTTTTTTCCCCTCTTCTTGAACCACTTTTTACTTTGACTTAATGCCTATTTGCCATTTTCAGAAAGTCAATAAATACCCCTGGCAAGAAGACATGTCCACCTCCTACCTGATATGTCCATAAGTCCATTTTTAACTCTTGTATGAATTTGCTTGTGTTGTTTTACATACTGAAGTCTAAGCAATATGAGTACTTAAACCATTTACATAAGGTAAATTAATGTTTTTCTTAGTTTCTATGCTTTTGAGTTTGCAGCAGTTGTGTGTACTCTGGGACCCGTGTTCACAAATTTAAATCCAAGAGTAGTAACGTATTAGGAGCAATTGGAGGAGTATGTGTTGGGATTGACACTGTTGGTACTGCTTTTTGTCTGTCACTGAAATGTCAGTAACAGGTTTTTTACTCACTTGAAAAAAAGATGCATAGATCCTGAGAATGGAGAGAAGCAGAAATAAAGCAACCCTTCCTACAGAAACTTGTTTAACATGTTCTCTACTGTCTTTTCACATGAGAGGCAATGTATGAGTTTTGTTGCCGTGGCTCAGTTTTGTATCAAGAGATCCCAGAGGGAGCTGCACTGCCTGGTGATTCCTGGCCCTCCTCTGACCTGAGTTTTGGCTTTGAGCTCATAGTTATATCTTTTTAATTTCTTCTAATGATCTCTCTATTTTGTTTTGATGCTGATGCAGTCCATCCGAGATGGAAAGAGTGATGCTGAGTTCTGTGAAAATGGTGGCTGGACTTCCCTATGCTGGCTTTTTGTGGAAGTGGTTTAGAGGGTAGGAGGGTTAAATCTGGCTGGAACGACAGGAGCTCTTCCATCTGCTCTGCTCTAGTGTGCAGTTGCACAGTAACAAGCCTGATCAGGCTGGTAGTGTGTTTAAGTTAAGGCACTTGCTGACTCATTAGCAGAAATACAGTGGTGAGGAAATCCTCTGCCTGCCAACTGACCGTGTACTGTTACAGTCACTGTGGCAACATGGTGCTGCTGCCTGTCAGGGATACCCAAGGCCTGCCCTATGTTTTTTTTTTTTAACATAAAAAAAAAAAATTAAAAAGCTCTGAAATAAGAAAGAAGAAATGTTGCAAAGCTGATTAAGGTTTCTTAAGGTGGTCTGTGAGAAGTAGTTTTGGAATGCAGATCCCCCTTGTTTCATCCTTCTCTGCCTTTCTTCCATGAGCTGCCCAGAAGTTTGGACAAGCCCTCCATGTTGACACAGACTAAATTATTCTTCTCAATCGCTTCTCCACTGTCTCCTGTGCTAATTACTGCTCTGCAAATCTGCCCTCTGGTCTGATTTCTAAATTCATCCAGGAGGCTGAGCAGCTCGGGGGATCTGCTGTAAACATGACTTATCCGGCAGACAGTAAAGCTGCTCCCGAGCCCTCCAAGGAGAATTAAGCCTGTCTGTTGGGCAGCTGGTTTTATCAGTCTGTGTTGCAGATGAAAACCTGTTTCAATGGTTTTTTCTATCAAATCAGGAAGAAAAAAAAAAGTTCTTGTCCCTTGCTGCATGTTAATAGAGAACTAATTGACCAAATGTCAATCATTTGTGCTCCTTGAAGGGAAGGACCATCTCCCCTGTGCTGAGCATACATGAGCACAGCCCGTGTCTGTTCTCAGGCTGACGGTGATTTTTATGTTTTTACCCACAAGAGGCAGGAACTGCTGAAGTTACAGAGCACAGAGCCCAGACTGCCAGGCCAAGGATATATCTGCCCTCATGCTCCTGGGACATGGGATGTGGTGTAGAGATGGTACTGCTTTTAGAATTGAAAGGTTTAGGGCCTCTCCCAGCCTAGCTGTCAAACATACTCTTTGTTCAGACTTTTTCCCCCTTAAACATCCACTTGTGATGCCTGTGGCATGTGTCATTACAGCAGAAAGCTCTCTAGGTCACCAAGTTCAAGTTTTGAAGACATTTATACCATCTCAGAATTGGCCATTGTCTGGTGGGGAGATGAAATCTCGTAGGTAGAAGAGTTTCACAACTCTGTACAGGTCACAGGTATTTGGGCATTTTGGTTGTGTGTGGTGACTCACCAGGTTTTTCTTGTAGGAGTGTTGAGGGATTGAAGCACTGGAAGTGATTGTAATTGAAAGCAAAGATCGTGGTGCCTACATACAGCACCTTTACAGCTGCTGTGCAAACCAAAGTACAAGATTATAACAGCACATAAGAGACATGGTTCAGGGCCTTCTTAGAAAGAAATCTGAGATTTTGGATTTAAGTATAAGACAAACAGATTGCATCTTTCTTGCTTTCTAGTCATGAGGTTGATACATGACTTCACTCTTCACCTGCATTATTTGGCCAGCTTATCTTCTTGCTATGTAAGATGATTTTTTTTTTCTCTTGATTCACTTTCTGTTACAGGAACAAAGTGTTAGGTTTTTGCTCCTGTAAAACAAAATATCTTCCATTCAAATAGGTGTAGATATCTCAGACATTAATCTTCCTGCCATAACTGGTTCTGGAGCCCTTTTGCAATAGTGTGTGTTGCAAAACTCTGATTAGGGCTTCCCTGTGTCACAGTGATATTATGCCCATTAAGCAGTAACCCTGCTTTGACACCTCTGTGACTAGCAGTGCGATGCATACTGAAAATGAAGTTTTATTGGGAGGAAAGTGTTCATGTTAATGGAACTATGTCCATACATGCTGGAACTTACGGTACAGATATTTTTCTTGGAAACCCCTGAGTGATATGCTGATAAGACTCCCGGTGAGTGTAATCTGGATTAAAAAAATATATTCAATGTGGCCTTAAAATACAACCAGGGTAGGTATGAGGTGAAAATAAGCCTTTCTATAATGCCGAACACTTGGTTTAAGAAGTAGAAGAATATTTAATAGCAGGCTTTGATTGAACTAAATGGAACAAAATGTTTCATTGCTCTCTGGGAAAGCTTGTATTTTGTTTTTTCCTAATTGTTACAACTGTACAACCCAAATGAATGGACCACAGCACTGGAGTTTGAACCCAGGATTTCTGGATCAAAACCCATGATCAGATGTTTTGTAAGGTTAAGCACTTACCTATTAGCTTGCAGCCAGTAAGAAATTCCTAAGCCTTATGAAATGGTCAGTAACAGGTGACCAAAGGTAATTTTTAAGTAAAAACTTGACCTGTGTGCCCAATGCTACAGGCTTGGGACAGGAGATACTGTGTGTAATTCAATTCTCAGTAAGCATGTTCAACAGTGGGTTGATGAAAGAAGCACATGCTCTTCCCACTAATTTATATTTGTGTTTTGGTAACCCTCTGGGCTGTGAGCAGAAAAAGGGGCTGGTCCTGCAAACATGAGTGCAATTTGAGTACACTGTGCTATGCCTGGGCTTGGCAAACTCAAGTGCTGAGGGAAAGTGAAACAGTTCTGGGGGTCCAGAGGCCAGCAGGGTACATGCATGCCTCAGGAGTTTGCTGTTGCTGACTCAGCTATGGGGAGGAGGGATGTATGTTTTTCGTTTTCAGAATTGCTTATCAGGCTGTTGGGGAAAAAGAAACTACTCTGGAGAAGTGGAAAAAGCTTTGTCTGTCAAGAAAGCAGTTGGAGCTTGCAGATACTTTCCTGTATAACTCCTGAAATCTAGGTGTGGTTGAAAGACAATGAAGCTATGTGTTACATATTAAATGGGAAACTTTTATTCAGTTGCTCCTGCAATTTCCTGATACCATAACAGCAGCTGAGGAATGGATCAGGCAGATGGTGAGGGTGGGGAAGGTGTTCAAACACTGCCATGCTGAAGCCACTTCTGGAGATGTGAGAGGGTTCCTTAAGGGTTTATTTGCAGCAGCTACAGCAGAAAGTGGAGAATGGTGTGTCCAGTGTATCTGAAGGATAGTGGATAGCCTGAGCACGTGAAGTACGTGCATCCTGAGATCGGTGAGACAGAGAGGCCAGGCTCTCTGTTGTAGCTTGCTGAAAGTTCACAGCTTGTATCCAGGCGCAAGCTCCAGACCTTCTCCCAGACTGACAGTGCCTGCTCTGGAAACAGGCCCATTTCTTGGAACATCTGGGAACTTCTGTGAGACATCTCCTTCAGTCCAGCACTGACCTGGACTGACCCTGCGTAGCTTGTGAGGCAAAACAAAATTGTAGCTAAGGCACCACGGCTGTAGTAAGCAGATCCCAAACAAAATTGAGGGCTGTTAAAATGTCTCATTGAATTATGGTGCTGCAGGAGCGTAGTGACTCACAGTGAAGCTAATCACCTGCTGCTTTGTCTTGACTGCAAAGAATAGATTGCTAGTTAAACATTTAAAGGTCATAATCTTAGTTGTGTTAGTGTTGCTTTCCTCCTTTCCTCCTCCAAACCCATTATGCCTGGAGTTACTAGGGGATATCAAGCAGATACTCTGGAGGTCTGTGTTCTGTAGGTGAGACTCAGCCTGTTTATCTTTCAGGCTCACACTGCAGACCTCTGTATGTTCATTTATGAGAGAGACCGTGCTGAAAAACATTGCACTGGCTCTGCACAAATTTCCCTGAAACATCACAGTGTGACACTGGTGTTCTGTGCAGAGTCAAATTTAAAGTCATAGATATTTGGGGGCTCATTTTGTTCATTGCAGGGAATTTCAGGTGTGAAACTGGAGCTCAGGTCCCTATTCTCACAGCCAGGCAAGTTCAGTATTTTCAAATTAATAGTGCTTTGTTGTTCATTGAGCTAAGAGCATCTTAAAGGAGACAGAGTTTTCTCAGTTCTGCATAAAGGGGCTGTAGACCTCTCTAGTTGCCTGGGAAAAGAACAGACTGTTTCTTTCTGGCATTAACTTGTCTGTACGTGTGAGCAGAGTAACTGTGTCACTTTGACAGCACGGTCATTACTGTCCCTGCAGTTGTCTCCAGTTGCAGCAGCCATTGTGTCAGGAAGGTTCTGTAGAGAGAGAGGACGTGGCTCTTTGCCTGGTGGATCTTCCCATACTCTGCTCTAAAAGAGCCTTCCAGACTGATGAAGGTGATATGCTTTTCTGTCAAAACTCTGGGCTAGCTCTTCTAAGTGATTCATGCTCCTTACATCCAGTTCACTGCTGTGAGTCACCAGGACAGGTGGTGTCTGCCTTGGTGGCTCCCCTGAAGAAGCATTCCGATGGTGGTGGAGGAGAACTTGCAGATAAAATAACAGCAAGCCATGCTAAACCATCTAAACCTCTAGGTCACTTCAAAAGTCAGTGAGTGCAGTGGATATCACCAGCAATATAGGCAGAGTGTTAGCATTCCAATTTAAATATAGATTTTGTAGGAAGTATATAATATTTTCTGCATATGTATGTTTTATGGCAGGAAGCGTATCCTGTTATAAATTACTCTGTTTGAGAGGTTTTAAAGACTCTGTGTGACTTAAGCCTGAAAGTTTTTCCTTTCAGAAGTGTTGGCTGTACTAAACTGATAGACCACTGGCATTTTTTAAGCTTGACCATTGCCTTACTTTGGACTGGGCCAGAGAGAGCCTGGTGTCAGAACAACACGTTTCCCATCAGCTGCCAAGTTTTTGTTCTTGTAGAATGTTCTGGACAAGTTGAATCAATGGGCCAAGGCCAGAGGTATGAGGTACTGGGTCTAGTGCTTAGGGCAAAACCAGCACAGAGGTTTAATAAGATGAAGTGCTGGATCTTGTACTTTGGTCACGACAACCCCCTGCAATCCTGCAGGCTTGGGGAAGAGTGGCTGGAAAGCTGCCCAGCAGAAACAGACCTGGGGATTATGGACCAGGGCAGTGAGTGTCCCCTGTATTCAGCACTTGCCAGCCCACACCTCTAATCCTGTATCCAGTTTTGGGCTCCTCACTACAAGAAGAACATTGAGGTTCTGAAACATGTCCAGAGAAGGGCAGCAGAGCTGAGGAAGGGGCTGGAGCACAAGTCCTAAGAGGAGCAGCTGAGGGAGCTGGAGATGTTTAGTCTGGAGAAAAGGAGGCCTAGGGGGACTTTATAGCTCCCTACAACTCACTGAAAGGTGGCTGTTGCCAGGTGGGGTTTGGTTTCTTCTCCCAGCAAACAAGTGAAAGGACAAGAGGAAAGGACCTCAAACTGCACCAGGGGAGGTTCAGGTTAGACATCAGGAATAATTTCTTCACTGAAAGGTTGGTTAAGCATTGGTACAGGCTGCCCAGGAAGGTGCAGGAGTTACCATCCCTGGAAATGTTCAAAAAATGACTGGATGTGGCATTTAGTGCTGTAGTTTAGTTGGCAAGTTGGTGTTTTATCAAGGATTGGACTTGATGATCTTGGAGGTCTTTTCTAACACAAGATTCTGTGATACTTTGATGGCCAGCAACCATGTGAAGCAATCTTGTGAACTGAGGATAGATGGACCTTGGTCTGACATTTGATGCGTGATGAGGTATTGTAAGATGCCCTGTGTTGGTTTCTGTCTTTATGCCCATCTTTCTAGTGGGTGTCTCCTCACCTATAGTGGTTCTTATTTTTAGGAGGGATCCTTGGATGCCCTAGTGGGCTTTTCCAGGGTTGCAGAATTGCTGTTGGGAGGCACTGATGCAAATAACGTAGAGACAGAAGCACCCAAAACTTCTAAAGGAGTAGGGTGGATAACAGCATCCTGCTGTACATCCAGAGATCCCCCTTTGTGCCTGGGTTTGCATGTGCCTGAGGCTGTCCCTGACCAGCCTTGCTCCAAGTGCACCGTGTCACTTTGGCCAAAGAGCTGGCTTAGATCCTGAGCCCATCAAACGTGTGCTGCTGGCTGTAGGGAAAAGGGCCCCTCACTTGTGAGGGCTGCTGGCTTGCGCAGATTTTGGATTGACCTTTGACCTCACTAACAGATGGCAGAATAAATTGACGGTGGATGTATTTTTAAATGAGCACATTGTACTTTGGGTCTTTGCCTGCTTTGCTTGTCAGAATATTTTCTCTTGAGGTGTGCCTTGGCAGAGAGATTACTGAGGTGGGTGCTTATCCTGCCTCAAGCATTTGAGGTACCCCCAATTTAGAAACAGGGCAGTGTTTCACACTGACAAAGCCCAATAGCATGAAAGTTTTTTAAAATGTGTCCAGTGCAACTCTGATAACAACACCCTAAATCAAAGGTGCATTTTTAATAGTCAACAGCTACATTTGGCTAAGGAGCACCTGTCCGTGTTACTCTGTGGAGTGACTCTAGACTGGGAACAGGCTGGAAGAAGGGGATGCCCTCTTGGAAAACAGCTTCTGCTGAAAAGTCTCTTCACCATTTTTTTTTCAAGTTGGTTTCTTTTGATGTTGTTTATTCTTCCTTTTGCAAAAGGTAGTCAAACTTCAAAGGAAGCTGTATCATACCATGTTCTCCATGCACTTCAGGTTTAAAGTGGAGTCTTCACACATTTGGTTATAGGTAGAAAAATGTGTCTATGGGGATCCTCTCCCTGCCCAGTATGACTGCTGATTTGACTTGCAAGAGCTGCCTCTATTAAGGGGCAGTCATTGGATGGGTAATTGCTGATGCTGGTTTATACCTGTTTTCTCTTAAGTCACATTCTTAAATGCTTTAAAATAGTATTAGGTTTACTTTTGTTTTCATACCAGATAACTTGCCATGTCTCTCTTTGGAGCTCAATACATTTTTTAATTGCTTCATGCCTCAATCTGCCCTTAGCTCACCTGCATTTTAGCAGTCCTGGTACAACGCTTTCTTAATAGATAAACTGGAGCTCCCTCAGTGTGATTCTGTTCTTACTAATGTTTACAATTCAGGAGTTTGCCACAGGATTTTTTAGTGCTTCCCACCTCTGCTGCCATAGGGTTTTGCCCTATCTTCCATAGAGGAAAATAATGCGTGCCTTGTGAGCACTGGTAGTTCATCCCGGGTTGACAACCGACGTACCTTTTTCTTCTTTTATTATCATCTGACCTGAAAGCCATGCCTTTCATGGCCTTTTGATCCTGTTGGGAATGCCAGATTAATGAGACTAGCTACTTTCTTCAGACAGATTTTTTTTCTTAAGCAGAGAAATACTCCTTACATCAAGACCCAATTATACCGTCCTTACTCCCATTTCAAAAACCAGATCTTTGGGGGCTGTCTTTTTAATTGAACCATTTATTTTACCTACTTTGAAGAAACCATTCAGAAAAATCTAGGCTGACTCCTATTGCAGGCAGTCATATCTGAAATGGATTGCAGCTGGACAGATTAAATGTGGCAATTATTTCTGTGGAAGGCATGCCCTTGAGTTCACTCGGGATGAGTGGCAGTGCTGCTGCTGCAGAAGAGGAATTCAGAGCTGCTGGTGGCCCATGCTGTGAGTGCTGCATTGCAGTTTCTGTCAGCTTATGTCACGAGCAGATACTCCAGCAGCCCAGGGGCTCGTCGGGAGCCTGAGGGAGCGTGGCTTTAGTGCCATGCAACAACAGATCTCATGGTCTGTGTTTCCTGTGCTTCTTGGTGCGTATCTTGTGCCTCCTGTGCAGGGAAGCCTCCCTCCATCAGCAGCTCTCTGTTCTCCTTAATGCAGTGTAAAAAGCTTATCCATTTACAGCATTTGGGTTGGAGGGCTTTTTAGCCTCATTTTTTAATATATGTTTGGAGAATTACACGTGTCATACTGTGATTACAGCATTGCACCATTTGAACCTGTCTGTTTTAATAAGCAGTTGGCATTGCCCTATTTATAGATAGATGGAAAAAAAGCACAAGCTAGCCAGTTTGCAGTGCAGAGTGTATTCTCTTCTGTTGGCAAGTAGCTGGTATCCATTTTTCCATAGCTAAACTGGCTTGGCAACCTGCAGATGTTGCAGGCATCAGGTACTGATGCTTGAAATGGACTCTGAAAGAGGATGTGGGATGGGGAGGAATAAATCAGAAACTGCTGTTGCATTGGAAGTCTATTAAGACTGATGATACGACACGCTTACCAGGGCGTAACTGCAGAAGCTGACCACGTGAAAAATGAGCACATTAAAAATATATATATTTTAAATCTTGCTTCTGTCACATTATTAAGGTTCCTTTTCACTTTGGCGTGTTGTGGTGACAAAACTAGTTACCAGTACAAGTGTTTGGCTGTCCAGCATGGTGGGTATTTGTACAAGCAGAAGAAACAGGTAGATTCTTTCTGGAACAAAAGTGTGTCTAGTCTGTAAATGATGTTAAAAGTATATGTGTTTTTCTTTTTAACTGCAGCTTTAAATTTGCAAAAGTTTTTGCCTGCATTGACCCTGCAATGCCCAGGAGACTGTCACAAAACCAGAACAGCATTGTGTTATTAAACACCCGGGTGTTAGCTGCTCCTCAGAAACTGTCTGCTGATGCACTTTACTCCGGGGAAAACAATTTGAGGCACCTTTGCCCTCTTCAAGAAGCTCTCCTTAAATAAAACCATAAATTACTTCTCAATGCAGATAGGAAATACAGACACAGGAGTGTGTTGAGCAGCTCACATGGAGGTTGCTGAGTACAAGGTGAAAAATGCTTTGCTCTGTACAACATTTGGTTGCAACAATTTCAACACAGTTGTGTTGCAGCCTGGACTTTGCAGGGCCTGTGGACTTGTGGTACACACCATTGTCTTGAAAAACACTGCTCATGAGTCAGTGCCTTGAAGCATTGCTGCTTACCCATGGGGGGAAGGTAGGCAGTTCAGTAACTCCCTCTTTCCTGCACACCTTTGCAGAGCAGCTGCATCCTTACTCTGCAGCCTGTATTTTTCATTGTCGTGCAAGATTTCAACCTTTTCAGTCTAGGACCAAGCTGACCTTGCTGATAGCAGCAGGTGGATTTGAGTCAAACTTACACTTGGTGATTTGGGACTAGAGCCCAAGACTGAAAGCTTCCAAAACCTGGGGGTTCTCACTTCGGTTAGCAGACTAAAATGTCGTCATCTCTGTTGGCTCTTCAATTTACAAACTGTGTTTGAGACCACATGGCAAGAATTGAGTGATCCAAGACTCTTCTCAGCATGTCCAGCACAGTAATACAAATGTGGGTTTCCTCAGACACACTGTGACTGTGTGTAGGTTTGTGTGTGTAATTTCTGAGTGACCTCAGAGTTACTCAAGCTGACTTCTGAGTCCTCAAGATGACTGTCATTGGGAGAAGAGCTGGTGGAATTGATCCTGCTTCACAAGGCTGAGCAGGATGCAAATAAGGGGCAACCTTTCATGTAGCAATATCACTGTGAAATATTGGAATGTGGGTTACATGGTGCTAAGTTAGGGTAATCTCTGGGGGAATGTAGTTAATAAATTCTAAATAGGAGGTGACCCTTTCTGAGCACTTCCTCTACACTTGTCATTTATATGCTAGTCCTGTGCATTACAGTGCTTAATGCCTAGGTCAGAAGTCCTCCATCCAAATTTGGCACCTACTCTTGTCTTTAATGGCCAAATTAATAGCAGTAGGTCACAGCCAGCTGTTTTGGAGGTGCAGGTTGATGAGGTCTGTTAGAAGAACAAGGGAGCATCAGAGCGTGTGAGGAGTTGTGAGGTTTAGATGGATTTCCTGCATTACCAGAGATGTCAAATGACCAGATGAATGTTTCTCTGCTAAAATGAACTTAATTGTAACACACTGTTCATTATGTCTTGGGGAAACCTGAAGAAATGAAGCAAGTTAACAATTGAGCTAGCTGCTTTTTGTAGGTAAACTTTAATTGGTTTTGTGTAATTTTCAAAATGCCACAGGCTTCGTTTTTTCATAGACTGGGTTGTGACAATGCTGCTTTGTGTACTTATGGTGGGTGTTCACATTCCTTTGATATTGAAGCTTTTACTTGCATAAAACAAATAAACACTTTCCACATATATTTGCTGTGTTATGTTTAAAAAGCAGTGCCAGGGGTGCTTGGAAATCTGTATGTTTGAACTGCTGGGACAGTGGACTCTGGATTTTAGGTAAGGAAAATTATTTTCACAGTGGCACTAATCAGCAAATGGAAGAGGAGCCCAGGAATCTCCACCCCTAGAGACACTCAAAAGCTGAACTGGCAGACCCTTAGAACCTCATGAAAGTTGGCCCTGCCTTTAGTGGGCAGTGAGCAGACCAGCCTCCCAAGGTCACTCCCAGTCTTGTCCCTCTGGTTTTTGCTGAGTGAGATGCTGGAAAGAACTAATAACAAAAGGTGTTAGTTATATTAGTGTTTGGAGGGGAACAGGAATTTCCCTCCTCTGGAAAGAGGGGCATCCCCTAGGATGAGTTTACATGCTACTGCTAAAGCCTTAGCAGCACTCTGTATGTGGATTGCAGCCTTGTTTAAAGCTGCCCAGCCCCAGTTGGTCAAGTCATCAAGGCCTGTAAGATGAGCAGGATTTGGTTAGAGTAGTATTAGTGCTCTGAAGGTTTGTCCTGTGTGGAGTGTAAGGTGTGAACACCCTCCTGCTCCTCTCCCTGGGGGCTGTTTAGTGAGAGGAGGTTCTGAAGGTGTTCTGCACTGCAGTGAGAGAATGGATAAAGCCATTGAGAAGAATAGCTTCTGCTCCTGTTTCAAGGTTTAAATTTCAGGATTTGTAAAGCGCTGTTCTTAATGAATCTTTACTTTTCTTCTGCCTTTTGATTTCTAGTCTTTCTCATTGCTTCAGGCTCTCTGAAGCTTCTTGCAATTGTTCTCACTACTAAGGGTGAGGGAGTGATATTTCAAAGCTTGGCCTTCCTGCCCAGGTCTTAGAAACCTGTGTGGGTCACAGCAGGCAAGTCCAGCCAGATTAGGTGCATCTTCTGTTTCAGGGGTCAAGGTGTGTTTACTACAGCTCACCAGAGCTTGTTTGCAAGAAGAAACGCAGTTATTCTGTCCTTGCAGAAAGAGATCAGCACGTCCTGGGTGTTCGTGTGCAGTCAGCGCTGCTGAGTGTCCTGCTGCACACTCTGCTTGTCATGCTGTACTCCAAGGCAGCTTTTTATTGGAGCTTTTCTGCAAATGTGCCTTTTTCTTTTTGTGACTCAGACAATCAAAGCTTTTCTCCTGCTGCACTCTTCTTGGTTTAAGCAGGCACACTTCAAATGCAGCCTGACAGCAGAGATTGTTTGGAAG
Organism: Sterrhoptilus dennistouni; assembly: GCA_013397095.1. Classification (NCBI taxonomy): domain Eukaryota; kingdom Metazoa; phylum Chordata; class Aves; order Passeriformes; family Zosteropidae; genus Sterrhoptilus; species Sterrhoptilus dennistouni. Next base: position 187,172 of record VWZU01012788.1, read on the forward strand.
GATTAATGGGATAAACAGGAGTTTGCCTGCAGAGCATGTGAATCTCTGCATTCAAAGCAGCCAAAGATCTGGTGAGCCCAGCCCTGTGCTTGTAAGATGTCTTACCTCTGCTTGCAGCCTTCTGTGAACTTCACTTGCTGCCTACAAGGAGAAAATGTACTTTTTTAAAATTTGAAAGTTCAGAGTTTGCTGTGTTTTTAAGAACATATGTTTGTTGAGTTTCAGGCCAAAAGCACAAAGACCTCTAGTTCCTCTGCTTGGAGATGGCTGTCCTCATTTCACTTTCTGTAACAGGTGGAATATATCTTTTTTTAAAGCTGGGTTCACTGTTGTGTATCAAATTCCTTTGTACTGCAGGCTCAAACAACCAGCTGGTGTCAAACCCATGTGGTGACATTCTCCTTTACCTTTGTGAAAATTCATTCTATTTTAGTAAGGCTGAGGAAGCTGAAGTTGAAAATTAGTGGGATGTAGCCAAATATAAAATAAAAGCAGCCCATCAGTGAGGACAAAACTGGTTTACTGTTTGAGAGCTGACATGATAAACAGCTCAACTGTCTTTATACCAGTAAATATGAGCTTTTAGGCAGTCTGGATAACTAAACACTAGTGCCCTGGATTCCTGCTACCCTTTTGCTGCCTTCCACTTGATTAAAGATGTGTACAGGTTTTCCATGTGCTTGCTGCAGAGTCTTCTGGGGTTTAGAGGAGAAGTCTGCAAAGTCAGTGTGTTTTTAATCTCTTCTACCAAGAAAGCCTCTACCAAGCCATGTTGAAATGAGCTTGGAGTCATACTAAATAAATCAGTGAGGATGAAGTTGAATAACGGGTATTTCAATACCTGTTTGAGATGAGTTTTAAACGGCCTTGGGGGTACACAGAGCAGCTGCCTTGAGAAAGTACCAAAAAGAGAAAGCATGGCCTTTTGAAGCACCACCAGCATCCGCCTCTATGGATGGTTGAGTTGCAGTTTAGATTATTAACCCTGAGCAGAGGCATGAGATTGCCCCAAATGAGGAAACCGTGTCCCTAAATACCTGGGGCAGGGACAGAGCTTTCCCTTGCACCCAGAGCCTGAGATGTTGCACTCAATGCTCAGGTGTGCATCGAGCCTTTTGATGGGTTGATGATGATGTATCTCTGTACAACTAACTGAAAAATAACAGACGTTCTACAAAATGTCTTGAACTGATAATTTCTTAAGGTGGTTTGAATAATTTTTACCTCCCTTTGTTACCCTCATGATCTTTCCCTCAGTTCACTAAGGAAGCATGCTCTGCTGGAAGAAGTGACAGCATATAAAAATAGCACTGCTTTATTTTGCAGATCTGCTTGCTGTGGGGTTTCAGTTAGATCTGCTGACTTGGACTTAAAAATAAACTTCTGCTTTTTTGCACCTGCTTGTCCTGGCGGTGCTTGATTTTGTGCTTCAGAGGCAGCAGCCATTTGGTGGTAGCTGAAATCCTTGCTGGATTGGGATCCACAGCACAGGTGGTTGAGAGACCTGAGTTAAGGGGCTTTTGGGGCCAGAGAAGTCTGTGAGGCTGGTAACTAAACAGAAAGAGGAGAAAGACATTGCAGGCTTTTTAAAGCCTCTGTGGAAATTGTCAGTTCAAAATAAGCAGTATGTGTTTTGCCAAGCGTGCAGTGGAATTGCAGTTGGTGTTCCAAGCCATTTGCTGTAAGTGTATTATCCCTTCCCCTCATTGAATATTGCTGTAATCTAATCACATTACATCGCAGCTCATCGTTGGGCCCGGGCAAAATGAAGAGCTGTACTTCCAAAAGACCATAAGTATCTTGAGTTACTGCCTTCTTCACACATTGGGCTGACATTAAGTGTTCAGTTAGAGCCAGATTCGTGGAGGTATGGAGATCAATGAGCCTGGCTATCTAAATAGGCCTGATCCAGATCTCCATCTCTTCTCCACTGTCTGGAACATGCAGTGGAGTGTGGTCCTCAGTGCAGAGAGTGTCCCTGGCTGCTGGAACTGGCCTTTACATCCGTCCCCTTTGGCTGCCAGCTCGGCTCTGGGATTCTGCACTGGTGAGGGGCTGCTCCAGATTAGCACACAGGCTTGGCCTGCTGTTCTTCTGCTTCAGGAATTGTTTTCCTTACAGAGTTCTTTCTATTAATGTGTTCTGGTTTTATTGAGAGCACCAGCTTGGTGACTCATGTCACCTGCTTTGCTTGAGCCATTGATGGGTGTAGCAGCTGGAGCAAAGCAGTTGATCTGCTCAGATTAAGACTGTTAGGTTTACTGAGCTATGCGTAGACTTTCTGGAAATACATTTTGCTATAAATATAAAAAGAAATGGGAAAAGGTGCAGGCAATGTTAGTGGACAACTTGATTGTAAGTACAGATACTTAGCAGACCCTGTATATTTTCAGTACTGAAACTATTTGTGAATAAAATGTAAATAATGGAAAACACTATTGTGGCTCTTCTAAACAAATCTGGTTTTAATCATGCTTTGGTTTTGTGGCATTAAAAACTAGATGCAGAATTTTAGTTTCATAAGAATGAGCAACAGGCACCTATGAGGAGGAATGGATATTAATTCTTGCAAGAAATCACCAGAAGCAAAATTCTTTCTGTGCTGGCAACACCATTTGTGAAAGGGGGAGGAGGAGGTAGCAAGCCAGCTTGCACTCCTGACACTAATACCTCAAACCTGAGCCTTTTGTTCCTGGGAAACACTTCTGCCTGGACTTCTGCTGCTCTCTGACTGGATGTCACGGTTCAGTGATGCATTTTGTGTCTCTTTCCAAGTTTGTGAATCAATGACAGACTTACTTTCTCAGAAATTGAACTGATGCATCCTGTGATAACTTAAACCTCCCCCAAGCGCTTTTATCCACCTGTGTGTGGCATCCTCTTTCCAAGCACAGGGCCACATGTGAGCTTTGCATTCATGCACTGAAGGCTGGCTAAACCCAAAATGTCCAGAGATTGTAGCAGGGCTGGTTCATGACCATGTTTATATGTTGGATGGACTGTGTAGTGACCTCTGTGTGTGTGGATGACATTCTGACCCTGCTGCTTTAATGGCAGTGCTTGTGTTGACTCTCATGGGGTGGGGATCTTGCCCAGTGCTAAGCTAGAAGAGCTAAAGTAAGCAAAAATGCTGCTCACTGAAGGAATAAACAAGATCAGAAGAAGTTACAAGAGCTTGCTTACATATTCTTTAAGAAGGTGTCTGGAACATGGTCACAGTCTGTTACAGGGACTTCAGAATGCTGGTGGTTACCAGGGCAGGCTGAGGGCTAGGGATGGCTCAGGTTTCCTGTTCCTTTGACTTCTTTGCTGCTTTAACTAGCTGCCACTGCCACTCTTCTCAACTCCTTTGTCGTCTCAGATCAATGACAATGCAATTCAAGATCCTGCTAGTCCCATCCATGAACAAATGCTAGTTTCTTCTGCAAATAAGAAAATAAGCCACCCACTGCATTTTCCTCTCAGCTGGACTGTGTGAGGCTCTGGCAAATGTGACAGAGAACTTCCTAGCAGGCCCCTGTAAATATGTTTTCCAAGTAATTTGCCCAAAAGGGCAGTCAACTTAACATTGCAAAACAATCCGTTCCTTTGCAGTGACAACTGCAGAGGTGTGGTATATGACAGTGGCCTGCCAGAGCTGTTTTATTAAATTTGGTTAATCTAAAATTCATAGGTGAGTTTGACCTTGAATCTGCATTTGTTGATCCAGTCTTCACTGAGAGATGTCTAAATTAAATTCTAAAAAAAAAAGCCTCAGGAAATTTTTTTTTCTGATTGTGATCAGCAGCTTTCAGAGACTTTACCAAGAGCTGCTCAGAAAGGCTCACAGCTGTAGGGATAACTGTGTCCTGTTTTCTTTTCCTGCCTGGCGGATGCTGAACAACATCTGTCTGTTGTCTGCAATTTTTGATATGTTTTTCCAGTTTGCAAGCCTTACCTGGAGACTGTTGACACCATGAACATAGAGAGCTACCACAGCTCCACTTTCAGGTGTCTGTCTCACTAGTAATACCTGTGCTAGTCAGTTTTAAGCAAAAGCTGTCCTTTTTTCTGTGTTTGTTGTAACACCACGGAACTGATCTCATCATCCTTGAGTTTCATGGAGGCATCCACATAAAAAGTTTGGTGAGATCAAGGTCCATGTCCCATGTAATCAGTGATGCTCTGCTTGCTCTTCTAGCAGCATGAGTTTGGATAAGGGTTGAGTAAATGGCCATTAGCTTAAAATGTCCTGCTGTTAGTCATTTGTCATAGCCTTTATGTTCAGAACTGCATTTAATAATCCAGCCTCCATTCTGTTCCTGCTTTACTCAAAAATGGAAACCTCTTCTGGTAACTTCGAAATTACAAAAATATTACACCTATTTTTCATCATTCTCTCCCTTTTGAGAAAGAGGGGAAGTGGCTGGCACATTTGGACTGTGGCCTTGAAGATAAAGGTGAGCTCATTAGTAAGTTGGAACCTTAAAAGCACTTCCTGAAAGGCAGCATCTTCTGAGCCTGCTGGAGTTGCTCAACAGTGAAGTGAGAAGAGGAAGATAAGAGGTTGATTGTAGTGAGTAGTTTGGAGTATATAGAGGCCACACAGTTGTACAGCTGCGCATTTCATCAAATAGTCATTTCCTTGATATATGATCATCATTAAACACAAACATAATGACTCCCATAAAACAATTGAGTCTCTCTCCTATAGTCTCTCCCTGTTGTCTCTCTGTGATGCTGAATGACAAGCAAGCATTGAAAGAAATTGTTTACGCCTTTATAGTGGACTCATTGTAGTGTTGTGGTCCACAGACTTGTGTTTAATTATTGCACATGAAAGTTTGTGGTCTTTTACAGGCTTAGGCAGGGAAGGGAAAAGCAGGGAAGGTGAGAGTGAAGGCACGTTTTGCCTTGAAGAGTTGCTTTTCTACTTATGAGAAATAAGGCTGATGTTATCACCCACTTTCGAATCAAATTTGACAGGAGCATTTTGTTAAGCCACTTTCTCTGAGTGGGAATTCTGATGAATACAGCTCTCATCTCCGGTTTCAAAGTATTACTTTACGCTGTTCCCAGGCATTGTTTGCCTTACCAGATGAATTATTATAGGATGTCAGAGAAGCAGATAATTCACGGCCTTATTTTATAAACTGAGAGCCCAAGGCACAGCAGTTTGACTCACAGAGCTGCAGGGCAGTGAATGGAGCCCAGGTCACCCACCCAACATGCTCGTGGTTTGGTGAAAAGTTTGCTAGTGTGGCCTCTACATTTTGGGAAATTACAGCTGCTGGAGTGTCATGACTTTGTTCCAGGGACCTGCTTATGAGTGGAGACAGTGCATTTGGTGTATTCCTGACACACTTCTCTGTCAGATGCTCTTTTGCCACCACATCTGTGGGTTGATAGCACTGAAAAAGAAGTTCTCTCCACTGGTCTTCTGTCTGCCTGGCTCATGGTTCCATCCCTGAATCAGCAGGCAATTGGTCACTTACGCAGCAGGTTTTGAAAAGAGAAACCATAAATTAATTTGGAAGCTGAAGCAGGTTTTGTGTGACTGTAGCATTGCCCACTGCAATAAACTCATTACTTGATTTTGATTGCTCAGGTGCAGAGTCAGTACCAGGACTTGCACATACATTAATGCTGTTTGTCAGGTCCATCTCTGTGTGCAGAGTGCACACGTTGGCTGCCCGCTCCGGCTGTGAGTAACCTGCTCATCAAACTGTCATTTATATAAAGCATATGTGAGTTTTGTTCACTGCAGCTGATACTGGATAAAAGAAACAAATCGAAATTACCATCTCTTGTTATATTTGGATTTTTTCAAAACACTGCAGTGGTACAGAATGGTTCCTTTCTGCCAGTTCTGTGTGGCCAGCTGATCCCAGACCTTTGGAGACAGGAGCATCAGTGCAGTTCTGCTGGTGGGAACCAGCCCTCACAATAGCCTGCTGAAAGCTGAGACAAGCCCTTTGCACTGTGGGTGTTCCTGGGAGAACAGCTGCATGCATTGGTGATGGCCATGCTCCTCCAGCTCAATAAATCAAGGGCTGGTGAGAGGCTTGTATTTAATTTTTTTCTTTTACTTTCTCAGGAAGCATTTGTATCCTTGACAGTTAATATAATTGGGAACAGGGAAGTAAAGCTCTCTTTAATTCTAGTGCTGTTGGAGTCATTCCTACGTTGAGAAGCAGTGGGATTCAGGTGTGGGACAAGATGGGCTGGTACTGTCCTTTGCTCAGTCTGGTGACCCTTGCCAGCCCCAAACCACTCCCTGCACCCTCCCTGGGTCCAAACAGAGCTGGCCAAGCAGAAGTGCTGGCTCAGCTCTCCCAAACTTCTTAACAGCATCCCTCATTCTCCTTCCCAAGCAGAATCCTCAACCCATCTTCAGCAATACATTATTTCCAGCAGGATCATCAAAGATTTCTCAAAACCATTTCTTTCCCTTTTATCTTCCCTTCATTAGATTAGCCTTCATTCACAGAATAAAATTAACGCCTCATCCTTTGATGTTCTTGTAAACATTTATGGATAACATGAAGTTTCAAAAGGTGGGAAGAACCAGTAGCCCACTCATCAACAACCAGTTGCTTTGGGTTTTTTCCGTGGAAAAACCTCTTATTCTAGGCTTAATTTATTTTGTTGTGGCTTGGTTTTTTGGGTTTTTTTAAAACTCTGAACTTTGGCTGTTCCGCTGACCTTGGCCATCCATCTGTACTATGTGTTGAGGGGATATATTTATATTTTGATTGATCGTGTTTCAGTTAAAATTCTGTTACCTTGGAATTTAATATTAATAGTAACTGACCCTTGTTTCCTAGATTCCCCAAACACATGGTGCCTTATTTCCTTTTTATTGTTCTGACACAACCCTTCTTTTTTTCATATAACAGACTTAGGAAAGCAGTGTCACTTAACCATTGATGGTCCTTAATATTCCAGTATTTCAGTGAGTTTTAAAGGTAGGTTTTAAAAACCTACCTTTTATTTAAACTCGATGCTGGTAGCCAGGGAAGTTTTTGGTTCATTTGTTCTTCTCTGTTGTTGCAGTTGTGTACCACATTAGGCTCTGAAATAAAATTATTTTTATTTGGCAGTGGATCCAAAGAAAAAATGCCCATGTTTTGAGACAGAGATCCACTCATTGTTGAGGATGCTGTCCTCTTTCTCCCCTTGCTTTCTCTCTGTTACACCTCTCCCCATCTTCTGTATTGCTTTTTGAGTTACTGGATTCTGTCTCAGCTTGTGCAAGTGCAGCATCACTGGAAGAGATGGGTACCAATCCAGCCTGGACTCTGTGTGCTTTGCCTACCTGTGTGCAACAAGGCTACAGATCTTTGATGTTACCAAATAATAGTATTTCAAAAGCTCCTTATAAAAAATATGAGTAATCAGGCAAGAGACAAAGGACTTTATCTTTTTGAACAATACTTAATAGCCAAAATTTGTTCCAATTATTCAGTGTCTTTGTTCCAGAGCCATTTCATGGGCACAGGATTTAATTCTGCAAGAATGCAGGAAGATGGTGACTTGATTTCATGTTTTTAAAAAATCAAAATGGTTAAAAATGTTTCAAGTTTTTTAGGAAGATTTTTTTTTAACTTGAACGATACTGTTTTAAAAGTTTAGAGAAGATGATCATATGGTATGATACAAGTCTAAGGTTATTTTAATAATCAAATAAGACTTCTAAATAGATGCTGATGTAAGATGCTGATCACTGTTCCAGAGAGCAGTAGAGTTTGGAAACAGTGTGTAAGAAGGTTGATGTTTGTATCCCGAAATAGTAAATTTGACTTGCAAATAGGAACCAAGCGAGTACCAAAAGTAACCGAAGCAAAGCTGTATCGAGATGCGATAGGCTGGTGGGGCAGGTGGG
>VWZU01012788.1:195064-236132 GCA_013397095.1 Sterrhoptilus dennistouni
CCAACGGCGCCACCTGCCGGCCGTGCCGGGCAGCGCCGGGAGCCGGGGCGAGCCGGCCCCTTTGGGATGCTGGGTCTAAAGAATCTGGGGATGGGAAATTGCATCCAATCCCCCGGGCCTATTGCTGAAATGTGGGAATAATTTGTTTGTAGATGCCCACTCCCTTGACAGACTTGCTATTTGGCTTTTGACATCTCAAACTCTTTCAAATCTTCTGCTTGAAGGATGGATTGAGCCTTCTGCTCCAGGGTTGAGCCTCATGGCACAGCAAGCTGCCTGGAAAAACTGTGTTTTAATTATGTTTGGTTGCTCAGTTCTGGTCTGTAGGCGAACAGGAATTAATCTCTTCCTGGGGTGGCAGATACCACTGAGATCCACCCCATTGATTCTACACTTACTGTTAATCTGTTTTACAATCACTCTGGAAGACTTGGCACCTCCCCTCTGGTTGTTATGCCTTTACACCACAGGCAGGAACATCATCAGGGGTCTCACCTGCCTTTTGTTTTCTGTTTTTCAGGTGGTACCAGAGAGATTGGGTCTGCTCTCACCAGGATGTGTATGAGGCACAGGAGTATAGAGTCCAAACTCCGGCAGTTCTCCAGGTGAGTGGCTCCATGCCTGGCCCAGCACTGGAGGTTCCTCTTTCGTGTGCTGCTGGGGAATGTATAAAGCTGTTCATCATCACTGGCTTCTCAGCTGCCCTCTGCCCATGTCACTGAGAGCAGCAGTTGTTTTCTCCCTGCAGCACATGAGGTGCTGGGAACATGCAGGGTTTCACTGCACATTTATGGGGCTGGGCCAGTTCACCTCAAATCACCTCTGAGTGCTGCAAATTCCCACTGTCAGTCCCTGTTGCTCAGTGCTGAGCAGGCGGCTGCTGATGTGACCAACTGACCTGTCTTTGTTTCAGGACTTAAAGCTTTGGCACTAAGTTTTAAACAAGCAGCAGCAGCAGCAAGTGTTGTGCTGCTTCCTCAGCTTGCTGCAGAACCCAAATAGCTTGCAGCCAAAAGAAAAGCCTTCATCAGAGCAGTATAGGAAATGCAAATTCTCTCATCCTGTTTTTGAAGTTGAAGTTAGATTGCAGAGGTAATGAGAGAGGATTAACTCATGCAACCTGGCCTGTTCAAAAACAACCTACTTCTGTAGTCAATAGTAGTTTGCATGTGTGCCTTTTTTTAACCAGACTTAAAAGTTATACTTGACCTAAGGTGAACAATAATGATACTTCACCATTTGCCTGATGACCTGCTATCTTTTTTCCCTTTTTCCCCCATCCTTGAAAGTGTTCAAAGCCATGTTGGATGGTATAAGCAGCCTGGTCTAGTGGAAGGTGTCCTTGACCATGGCAGGGTGGTTGGAACCAGATGACCTTTAAGGTCCCTTCCAATCCAAGACATTCTATGATTATTCTGTGATTATTTTAAAATAAAATTATTTATGAAATTGGCCATGGGGAGACAATTTTAGTCTCCAGTTATCACAGAGTTAGCTGTTTAAATGGTTTGATCCCAGTCTCATTAATTAGTGGAGCATTACTGGTGCTGAATCATGGACTGACTCCACCAGTGTGAGGTGAGGCACATCAGTGGGCAGGATATTGTTCTCTTGTACAGGTGCTCTGTCTTGTGTATATACGTGTGCTATTTAAGTTTATAATCTCCATGGCTGCATGAACCTTTTTGGTCTCCAGAGTTTCCATTTAAATTGTGTGACAGTTGGGTAAGATCTGTTTACACTGAACTGTTTCAGGTCACTTCTCTGCTTTACACTCTGTTTCTCACTGTCCAGAGCTTTTGTAATTCTGGTTATCTTGTGATGTGGATTTTCTTTTTAAATCGGCTTTTTTCTTTTGCTTTCTATACTGTAAACATTTTTGTGTTCTGATACTTACATTGTGACACTGGTAGCTGTCACAGCAAAAAGTAAAAATACTCCAATATTGACCTTGGCTCTCTCTGTAAGAATAGGGGCATCTGCAGGATTTGATTGCTCTTTGTGTTTTTTCAACAAAATTAGTGCTTTAATTGACTGTCTGATAAACCCACTTCAAGAACAGATGGAAGAGTGGAAGAAAGTGGCCAATCAGCTGGATAAAGACCATGCAAAAGGTAGTTACAGAGGAAGAATTTTTTAATAGGAATAAGATTATAATATCAGTTTTGCTTCCTCTTTTCATGTTTGTATTGGGGAACTGAATGACATGCTTAAATATGTATAGCAGTTTTTTCTCTTCTAAAACACTCCTGTCCCAAAGTGCCTAACAAAATTTTAACCCTTGCCATATGCATTTTGAAGGTTTAGTTCACTAGACCCGCAGGGGTGGGTTGTTTTTCTAGACTGGTAAGCAGTGATTGGGTTTAACTCTGTTAGCCCACTCTCCCTGTATGAGCTGAGCATTGGAGATGCCACATCCATCCCTGCAAAGCCCTGGTGTGTTGTTAAAAGCAGCTTGTTAAGATGATGTTATGCCTCAGCCAGAGCGTCCTCCAGAGAATGCACAGCCCTGTAAAACACTGAGCATTGTTGCTTTATACCTGGTGCCATACAGAAAGTGCACCTGCGGAACAGGAGAGTTCTGCTGTGGGACATGGGATGCCCAGGGCTGCAGTGGTGATGATGGCTCTAAGGCTTTCCTGCAGGAATGAGCAGCAGGCAGCTGAGTCTTGCACAGCAAGTACATTGGTAGATCCCTTTGGCTCTGCACAACTTGTACTGGGAATGGTGGCCCTCTAGCACAGGTGCTGAAAGCAGGTTGCAGTTCACCACTGGTTGACCCTTATATTTAAGATTTAGTTATGTCTGATAGAAGCAGCAGCACTATAGGAACTGATGGGAAGGAGTGGGCTTGACCTCTCCAGGAGGATTTCGTTCTTTCCCTGTTATTACTGTGGTCAAATAGAAGCAGCTGAATCAGCAGCTCTTGAAAAACTTCCTGCCTTGTGGTGCCCAGAGTGTTAAGCATGTAGAGAGCAGGAGAGAGGAATCACCCAGGGTCATGCCAGTAGGGCTGACCCAGGCCAAAGTGGCAGTGAGATTTAGTTTAGTGGGCAGACTTGGGAGTGCAGTTGGCCTCAGTACAGTTCCTGTGCCTGCCATCAATCTGCTTCTGTTTTTCCATCTACAGAAGAGTAGTAACACTGATCTCCTTTGTTAAAGTGTATGTGTACATGTATATACATGCCTACCTGCCTTTTTCTTTTTTTTTTTTTTTTTTTTTTTTTTTTTAAGTATCAGTTTTCGTATCTGGTACCTTTAGTGTTCCTGCACTAGAGGTTGAATTTGGGATTCTAATTCTCCTGGGATTTTAATTCTCCCAGGATGTGCAGCTCCTCTGAAAATGAGGACAAGTGCAGTGTGCTCCGCTTCATCAGAAGGAACTGGCAATGTGACCCTTCCTTGGGCAGAGTTTTAGCACCCTCTTCCTCTGCCTGACTCTCATGCTGGAGAGGGATCACAGGATATTCTGTGCCTTGCCATTTCTGGATAGCTGTTTTTTGAACACAGATGTTTTGAGAAACCTGTCATCTCTGTTTTCCATTCCTGAGAGTGGATGAAATGAAAAGCACTCTAATTTTGTACTGTGTTCTCAGTCGTTATTTCTGTAAAGGCTTTGTTTATTTGGGAAAGATTTTGGTATGTGAATGTGCTCACACCCTAAAATGTTATATTAAGCCAAATGTATAGGCTTTACAAAATGTGAGTTCTAAGCTGCTTTGTTCCACAGTAGCTTTCTCCAAAAGTTTGTAGTTTAATGTCTTTAAATGTAGCCTTTTCTGTGAAAAAACATTCATTTTGGCATTGATTATATTGATAATAGAGATTTTGTGTGTTTTTTAGAATACAAAAAAGCGCGCCAAGAGATAAAAAAGAAATCATCTGATACACTGAAGCTACAGAAGAAAGCAAAGAAAGGTAACTTGCTTCATATTGTACTGTTAATAGCCTTCTGAGCTGTGCTCATTGACAAAGATTGAACAGCAATAGGACTTTCTACCGTAATAATCCTGCCCCTCTAATGTACTGCTGGTACTTACTTGGGTACCAGGATACAATTATATGTGTCATTTAAATCATGTTCTGAAGCTGCTGTCTAATGTTCTTACACAAAATCCTTAAAACTGTTTGTGCAAAGTCAATCATGTTTTAAAATAGAGCCTTTACTGCTAAATTTTTCTTTTTAGGAACACTGACATTCTTAACATGACTTGAGTAGATACCCGTAAAATTTTCTAGAATCTTTTGGAATAATATAAAAAAAGGCATTATGTAAATGTTCCCTAACTATTAACATTTCTCACTGTTCTTTCTTTCTGTCACTCTTCCTCTTTTTTTTTCTTTTTTTTAACAGCCTGTGATCTCCTAAACCTTAACTTTATCGATCAGACTGTGAGACAGTGGCATGGGTTGTTTTTTTGGGGGAAGGGCACTTTAGCAATCATAGAAAATTAAAGATAAGTGAGAAGAAAAAGGAAGTTTTCCTTAAAGGCAATTTGTCTTCGTGAGCAGCTATATCTCATGCTCCTGTTGCTCTCCCACCTCCACCTTGTCACAGGGGTTTCATCGCTGTTTTGATGGAAACATGCAGCACTGCTGGCTGCAGCATTGCCATCATTATGGGTTTTACTTGGCCAAGTGTAAACCCCACCAGGCTTTGGAACAATGATAGGGAACTTGTACAGAAGACTTCCTGGTTCCCTTTCCTGCACTGGGCTCTTCCCAGTGGGTCTGAAGTGTGCTTTGAGCAGCTCTCAGTCTGCAGGCTGAAACTTGTCCTTCCCCTCCTGCCTAAAAGCTGTGAACCCAGGGACAGGAATAAATGCTGGGGTGGGGAGTTTCTTGGAATTTTGAAATTGTGTGTTACCCAAAACAAGTGAGCTGTCTCTAGCTGTCCTTTCATATAGATGAGTCAATAATTATACTGGTAGAAAGCCAGATGACTGGAACACTGCTCTTGAATGTTAGCTGACTTTAGATAAGAGATGAGGAAAGGAGAGGTGAGAGCCAGCAAGAGGGAGCTTAGCTCTGTAGGTTCTGTGTGTCTGTTTGTCAGTTTAGTGTTCTAAATCAGAATGGTGATCATTAGGGGCATGTGACTTTTTGAGATAAGATTTTATTTTTGGGTGATGCGAAAACATGTTTCTCATTTTGTGTGATGAAATGTCTGACTTCAGACCAAACAGCTTTATAGAGTTTTTGATTTCTTGTCCATGTCTCCTCCTGTCTCCCCCATACCTTTTCTAGTCTTATTTCTTCTTGTCTTTGTGTGGTACAAACAACCCATCAGTGCATGGTAAGTAAGCACTGAGAAAAACATAAAAGCATTGGATGGTTTGGGTGAACATCTGGGATCTGTGAAGAAGGAGCCATTTTTTGAGCCTGTTTCTATGGATTGACAGCTGTCTGGCTCCATCTCCCCTTTATCCTCCTTCTGAATGTTCAATAAATCAGTCTACAGTATTGAAGGAGGAGACATCATTTTCTGTAGAGTGTGAAGAGGATGGAGAAGTACTTAAAAGCTCTTGGAAAAAAAAAAACTAACCCACTGTTCTCATACTGCAGATGCCACCTGCATCCATCAGCAGGGGTTAAAGCAAGCAGACTTGGTCCTTGGATTTTCTGCTTTCATATCCCCCTCCTCCTGTGTGAGCCAACTCTCATGAACAGAGTCAGGAAACTGGTGTTTTGTCCTCCTTCAGGATTAGACATCTTTGAGCAAGGAGTGGAACAGGCCTCATTTTATCATTGTTTTTATAGCAGCCATGATGTGATTGAAGTTTGGGGGGAAGTTTTGGGGTTTTTTTAAATCTAATTCCCCTTGCTTAATTTTGCTGTTAAGATGTTCTTTTGGGGTTGTGGTGAAGGTGCTGTATTTCTGTGCTATCCCCCCCTGGAATTGCTGTCAGACTCAGGGTGTTTGCTCCAGAGCACAAAATCAAAGGGAGTCAGTGGGGGTTTGAGTGTATGGGGCAGATGGAAGAGCTGAGGACTCACAGGTAGCCAGTACAGAGAGAAGGAGGAGCTGCAATAGTTTTGAGGAGCTGAGAGTTGTTCTCATGGCCCCTGGAGAGGAGTATTGTGGGGAGGCCTTGGCTCATATGGCTGTGAGTATGAATGCCCAAAGCTGTTGTCCCCAGCATGAGTAGACGTGGGATGGAAGGTAGTCCTTCCTGCCTTCTTGCAAGTTACCTACAATGCTTAAATGTAGAAGAAAAAGCCAGGAGCAGATGCTTTTCTCCCTCTTTCTTGTTTTGATCTCTATCTTGAGGAAATAAAGCTTTGGTCTGACTGCAGTGTCAAGTGTTGTTGTGGAAATGTTTTTGTATGTACCCATCTTGACAAATCTGTTCAGTGTCCTGTGTGGTGAAGTATGTTGCTCTTGCTGCTACTGTGGGATAAAAAAATCAAGAAGGGGTTTATTTGATAACATGATAAAGCTGCAGAAGTAATTCTGCTTTAGGACACAAATGAGGTTTGAACTATGGGAAAACTATGCTGACAGGCATGTGGCTGAGTGCATGAATGTCTTCCTGTGTCTTCAACTCTCCTGTTTCTCTGTTTTTCAGATTACTTTTTTGTTCTGTTCTTCCTCAAGCAGGACCTGTCCCTTTGATTTTTCTGTAAAGTTACTGACTCACCTATGGGAACTCTAAAACAACCAATTCATTCCCTTCCTAGCACTTGTAAGAATACTTTTAAATTAACTTTGTGATCACCTGTGGGCAAGCAGGATGTTTGCTGAATTCCGGATTTGCTTCAACACTGTGCATGCTACTGAAAAGGTCCTTTAAGCTTATTCTGCTATTTCCCATCTGACCTTATGGGAAAGAGTTTTTCTTCTGCTTTGGGCAGCTCCAGATAGAGGAGCTCAAATATAACCCTCTCCTTTCCTTGTTGACATCATGGCAGTGTTTTCCCCTGGCCCTGATGTGTCGGGCTGCAGAGGTTCTCTCACAGCTGCAGCATGCGCAGCAGCTCCTTGCTCCTTGTCTGCATCCCAGGGACGTTTAGGAAGGAGGGTCATGGGCTGTGTGGCTTGTCCTGGTAGGAGTGCTGCAGGTTGGGCTCCCCTCTCCCCTGCCTTAGCTCTGAGGGGCCAAATCCAGGGGGGTTTGCCTGTTCCGTGGCTTGTGCATGGTCTGTTTGTTCTCGTTCCATGTGGCCAAGTTGAAAGTTCAGGCCTTGCATTTAAGATCACATATTAGAAATTATGTTTGCAGAGCAAGGGTGTTAATTGCAATGAGGGTGTTTCCAAAGCTTGAAGTGATGGGGAAAACACAATACTCTCTAAACAGAACAAGAGGTAGTCCAGGGTCTTTTCTGGAATTTGGCTAGGGTATTCATAGTAAAGTGACATGACTGCGAAATGAAAATCTTGTTTTTCAAATGACCTCACAGACAAAATTTTTGCTCTCTTTGTTATCTTTATTTGTAGAAAAAAAAATCCACCTGAAGCTAAACCTGTGTATTCCTTAATAGGATCCTGGTGTTCCTCCCAGATCCATGTAGTCCCTGAGGGTGTCATGGTGATCTTCAAGGTTCATCATTTTCCTCACACCCTTGTTCCCATGGGGAACAGGCCCCTAGGGCTTGTTGCCCACTCAGCATTGACACTTAGCTCATGTCTGAACAGATGAAGTTGTGCAGTGCATGGAATTGCAGACATCTTCTGAACTGCTCTTTATCTTCAGACAAACACTGGCCATCAGAAGTCAGCACAGCCAACCTGAGTCAGCAGAATGATTATGCATATACTCAAAATAAATTCCATGTTTAGGCTTCTGCTGAGTCAGGGCCTTGTAAGTGGATCCATAGCTGCTAGAAGCTGTTGATGCTATATGGAACCAGGAGAGTCAGCAGCTGTGGCTCTGCATGTAACCATTTGGGTAGGTTAACAAAATGCATGATTCTTGCAGGAAAAAATAATCAAGTGATTTAATTAAAATATATCAGATGAATGTATATGTAAAAGCTGGAGTGCATGTTGGGTCTATTTTCTGTATTTCAGCTTGGCTATTAATGAATAAATAGACAGGTTTCCCTTCTGCCTGTAACATGACTGGTAGGTTTCATTTTCAGGTTCTTCACGTCACACTGTGTGAGCTTTGAGGAAAATGTTTAAATCCAAGTGGATATGTAAGAAGTTGTTGGATGTAACAGTCCCAATAATATAACACATGTTAGTAAGAAAGCTGAGTTTTATCTGGAAGACATGTAGAAGTTTCTGCAGAATTCCCTTAACATTCAGTGCAACATTTCTTCTTGTGTCCCATCAATGCTGAGTATCCAAACTGACAGTTTCTCCTTTTGAGTATGCAGCAGTTTTGGAAAGTATTTTGTGATTCTAATGAAATTCAGAGAACAGAACATGATTTTTAATAGACTGTAGAACATGACTATTAATTTGCTGTAATACTGCCAAAAGTGCATTTTCTTCCTCCTTCTGGTTAGCAAAGATGACCTCTTTGTGTTTTAGAGCCTGTTTAGCTGTTTTGGTGTTATCCTCTGGTCTCAGTAATATTGTTATACTTCTCTCAAGGATGGCTGTGCAAAGCCTGTGACTCTAAAAAGCATAAAGCTCTTCAGTGCAATTATAACTGAAGAATGTCTCAGTTCTTAGAGCAAGTGCTGACCTTCTCATTCAAGCACTTTGCACTCTTTCTGTACATGGCACTTGCCCCATCTGGAGTGGCAGGCTGGGGAGGGAGAATCCCTGGCCAGAGCCTTCCTCCTCGAGGAGGGAGCCTCATTCCTCTAAAATGATCAAGTGTGGCACCATGACTGAAGTGACTCTGTGGAGTCAATAAGATGCAGCTCAGAAGGAGGGAAGCTAATGAGCAAATTATCCTTATCTGTGGCAGGAAAAAAAATCCAATACTGTGGATGAGGCCCTGGTGCCTTCAGGGCTTTTTGGTGTGTTTTGTTGTTTGGGTTTTTTTTTTTCCCTGCAAGCTTATAATGTGAGTTCTCCTTTACAAAAATGCAGTGAAGAGATGTTGCTAAAGCAGTGACTGAAGACATTTCTTCGATTTACTCTCATTCCTTGAGTTTTGAAGGCCTCTTGATGGTTCCCCTCCTTTTGACAACGAGCCAGTTTTATTATAAAATTTTATCACATAAAGTTTTTTAAGTAAAATACACATATCGTAGTTAATCTTTTTGATGTTCTTCCACATTGCATCAGCAATTAGGTTTTCATTTAATTAACAATCTGTTAATGTAATTGCAGTAGAGAACATCAAAAAGTGCTGTGGTTATTCACACAGCACCCACCTAGAGTTCTGCAGGTTTGAGTTCCTTCTTCACTGCGAGGGATGAGCTTTGTGCCACTTGAGCAGGGTCTGGTTATCTGTGTTATGCACTTTCTCTGAAGCACAGGTTTACATGTCCTCACTGAGGAGTCTAAACTGGTTTAAGTGTCCTAAAGTAAAACTGTGTGGTGATTAACCAAGGGTTTAATTTGCAACAGCTCACCAGGATGCAAAACTAATGCATTTGTCTTTACCAGCAACGGAAGAAGTCAAAATAGTCTGGTCCAAACTGCTCACTCTCTTGTCTTGGCGCTGATGATAATGTCTAAGTTCTAGGAATGCTGGAATACCAGTTTGACTTTTTTTATTTTCCTTTCTGTGTCAATTTTGTGTCCTGCAATTTCTCACCATGCGCACCTGCCTGACAGCTGAGGCTCTGGGTAAGTCTGTGCCATGCTGTGACTCTGGTGGCTGGTTTATTGTAGCCCTTGCTATGGCCTCTTTATGGTGTTTGGTCTCCACTAACTGCCTAGACTTTAATTTCTAATGCAACTAAAATATTGCCTAATCTCAATGAACAAACCATGTTTTGATTTATTTTCTTTTGGCATCTAATTGGAACACTGTAAAAGAAGAAAACCAGTATTGTGGATAAACCTCTGGTTTATTTTAGAAAGGGGTTAACATGGACAGATAAATCTTGTCACAGCTGGGAGAGAAGTTAAATGGAATAGACTTGTCATCAAGGTGATGTTTAAATAATTGAGTATCTTATTGTTAATATGACTTTTAAAGTCTAGAGCCTAAAGTCCTTAATGTTGGTCTTTGTAACCTGTGATCCAAATTCCCTTTTTTCTGAAAATCGCATGCATCTTTCTTACCTGATAGATAAAAAAACCCACTATATTTAAACACTTCATGCTGGGGAAAGGGCTGGAATTAGGCATCACAGTTGTCTCCTATTGCCTGATCACATCTCAAATATGTTTAAATTGGGGTGCTGTTCCAGCTGTTTTGCAAATTTAAAGTAGCTGCATTGGGATCCCATTGTGAATGAAGCATGGTGTTTCTGAATCTGAGCAAAGCACTCATACCTGCACTTGTGAGTGTGGTGATGTAGGCGTTGCCTTTGGGAGAAGCCTGGATTGATTAAATCAGCAAGCTCTCAAACACAGTGCCTCCACCAGGCTCCTGGAGCTGGGCCTTGCTGAGCCTGCTGCTTGTCCCTATTTTTTGAAACCACACATTGTGGTTTTCCTGGTTTGTAATGCAATCTAGAAATGTCAACTTGTAGCTTTCCTGTTAAGGCAAAACTTGGCACTTTTGAATGTGGGCAGCTGGCTCAGATCTCCAGTAGCCAGCAGAAAGTCTTGGATTTGGTTTCTGAAGCAGTCTGAGGTTAATCCCAGTTATGAGATTTTTCACCTTTCCATAAATGGTTGCAGAATTTTTCTGTTCTCAGCACAGATCCATGTTAGTTAATTTGTTGGCTTTACTGTGCAGAACTTTAAGGAGGTGCTCATTCTGGCAGCTGGAGCAGGTGTGCTCTTCTAAAAAAGGTGGTTTGGGAATGACTGACTTGGAGCCTGCTTTGGTTTGTACAAGTAGAGGTGTACTCAGCATTGCCTCATACCATGTAAATTCTGCCACTCTGTCAAGTGTCCAGTATTGAATATTCAAGTTCTGTGCAGATGTTTTAAAAGGTGAAAGGAAACAGTCTTTATGTGAAGTCATTGAAAGTAGTAATTTCACCAATATTTGCTGCATTGCATTGTCAATAGTAGCATTAGCTTTAGCAGTCTGACTTGCACAAAGAGAATTTAAAACTTATTGTTCTACTTTGATGTTGCTGAGAGTTTTGCTAGTTTAAGTTGTCTTATAAAATGTAGGCATGAAATCGGCTTGAAAATTAGATATACCTTTTCCTTTTTCCCTAATATTTTTCCTTAAACTAAAGTTCTTTTTGAACAATAATTATTTAAAAAATTGCATGAGGCTTTCAGCCAGGATTCACACAAAACACTGTAAAATGCAAGTTCAGTTGCATGTTGGTCCTTTAAAGCCCTTGTGTGTCATGGTAATGATGCAAAGCACCTGCTGTGAGGGTAACATATTGAGAGTGTCCTTGAAGTAGCAGCTGATCCATGTTACTTTTGATGAGAAGCCGTTCAGCTCCCTGCACGATTAGCTGTCACTTGCCTGTGTCCAGCTGTTGGAGCATGGTATTGTTGGAGAATTCAGTCCTCAACTTCTGGTCTTGCATTTCTGCTCCCCTCTGCATCATCAGAGCTCCACTTTGAGAAAGGCTGGATTTGAATTCCTCCTCAGTGTTCAGGTTGTTGACTTGTACTTCTGGGTGCAGCCAGACATGCTCTGCAGAACCATCCCTACCTCCTGTTCATGTCAGGCTGGTTGCAGACCAGTGACCTCTGACTGCACTGGATGCTTTTGACCATTGCTGTTGCTGATTGCTGTGGTGGGTCACTCAAACCTGCCTGCAGCTGGGGTGTCCTTCCCAGGTGCACTTCTACGGTTGCTGCATGATAAGACTGTTCTGGAACTAATTTATGTCATCGTAGTAGTTGTGTTGGTTTGGAAGTGTTTTGGAATGCATAACCTATAGGCCAGAGAATGTGGGCTGGAGGAAATAATCACTTGGTGATGTTCCTTATCAAAGTGTGCCTTGTGACCACAGCAAAAGTACTGCAATCAAAAATACTGCCTTGACCAATTAACCTTCTCCTTGTTGTTTCAAGGGAGAAAAGAACTGCATTGCTCTTCAGGGGTTGATACTCCCTTCTGAGAGAAGTAGCAGATTCAAATCAGTGGAGACCCAAGGTGTTTGAGGAGCGGAGATGTTCAGCAGTTGGCACTCACACCTTTGGTGTTCTCTGGGTGTAGGAGTGCTGCTGAGGGGATGTGCTGTGCTCTGCTTAGCAAAGGAAACTGGTTCAATTAGGCAGAGATCTCATCCCTCAAATTTCCTGAGCTGAGTGCAGCTGGCGATTCAGGGAGTGGGAAGAGCTACGCCTGCTTTCAAAAACCTTTCTAGATTGATGTCTGCATTGTGCAGCTTTCAAAGGATGTTGATAAAGCTTTCCTCCTCCTAAAAGATGAGTTACGAGAAGTCACTAGGAGAGAGCTATACTCATCTGTAAACTTCTGCTTTCAGAGCCTCATCTAAATGATTCACCTAAGCTTGTTTCCTGCTCTCAATTATATCTGAGACAGCTTCTGTGTTTTCACAGATTGCCCAAATGCCCCTGAGCATAAAAACAGGTTTGTGAAAATACTGGTGAGAAGTGGTGTGTCTGTTACTGCACTGACTCACTGGAAGAAATAAAATGGGAACTTTGTAGAGGTACAGAGGAAGCTGGAGATTGGTGCAGTTTTACACATGCTTTGACCAAAGGGTTAAAATACCAACCTGAGCATTATCCTCATAACTTTGTTGAATTGAGTGAAATTATACAGGTGCATATGAAGTTTATTCTTGCCCCAGGTTTTGGCTGCTCTTGTTTCTCTGGTCCAAGATGTCCTGCTCTGAAATCCGCAAAAAGTTCCAAAATTCACTGTAATTGAACCCACTTTGGTGTTCAGTTGCTTTTTAAGCATGTGTGTTCTCACTGCATAGGCGAATACATTTAACAAGGATTTACTGCATTATGTGCATGATTATGGTGGAGCAGCTGAATGTTTATAGCAGTTCTCCAGAGCTGAACTAATGAGTGTTTGATGTAGTTTGCAGCCAATATATTTTGCATTTGGTACATCCATTGTAGTGACCCAGTATCTAGACTTGAACAACAGGTGGTTATTTTACCCACTGTCATTCCAGGCAGCACTCAAAAAGGGCCTGAGCAATGATGAAGGGTTCTGTTTCCTAAAGAATTTGAAAGAACAACTCCAGAGAAGTATGAAATGTTTAACCACTGCAGCTGATGGCAGAGCATGGGGAGGGCCTGAAATGTACAGAATGGTCTTGAAGCAGGAAGGCCCAGTTTGTCTCCCGAGGGTGACAGACAAAAAGGCACTGGACCTTCAAGGAGGTACCCAAAGCTCTGCTATAACTTGTTTCTGGTAGATGTTGGTCATTTTGATGGAGGTAGCAGAGGACCTTCAGACTCTGTTCTTCTTAAAGTTTATTTACTTCCAAAACAGTTTTATGACCATATTAGAGCAGGATCAGACACTGCTGGAAGGTTGGTACCAGGTGGCCTTGGCGGTGGCCATGTCCATGTTGCACTGCATGTAATTCTTCCAGGATCCATTGCAGAGCTCTGCATGTGGATGTCAGTGCATTCCATCTGGACTATGTCTAACTCTGTACACAGGAGATTTGGATATATCCAGCCTGTAATTCCACTAAGCCAGCGTGATTCTCTTTGCTTCCATCACTGCTCTCTTTTCCTGCAGCTCTGGCTGTGTATCAGTGCAGGGAGGCTGATGACTTTGCCTTGCTCTGGAGTATTAAGGAAATACATATGATAGTAAGGCAAAGGTTTTTTCTTTGTAAGCCTGACATTGAGTCATCTGCATTGTCTACTACACACAAAAAGAGACTTTCTTCCTCTTGGTCATAGCTTTAAATCCTCTGTGCAGAAAGGTTATCATCCAAAAATTGATTTTGAGTGGCTGCTTGTAACTCACCCTCCGTTTTTTCAGTGTTATCTTCCTGGTAGTTAAATTGCGTGTGATGGCATTTCTGGGAGATTTGCAACAAATTTATACTACTGAGGCCCTTTAAAATATTTAGGGGTGTAAGCTTCCTGAAAACATCTTGCAACTGCAGTCTTATTGGTTATAGCATATCTAAGCAGCAGCTCTTAATTCCTAGAGGAATATTTTTTGGCATGATGCAGCATAAGCAGTCAGTGCAGAATAAGGTACTTAGCTGCTGCAGAAAGTTTTGGTACTATAAGTTGATTGTAATTAACACAGTGAAGCTTTTTAATTGCAAAACTTTGGATTCTTATTGTATCCATTGATCAATATTGGGCATATATATATACATATATATGTTCAATGTATATATATATAACCTATGTTGAGAGGTTTGGGTTAGTTTGGACTCTGGAATGAGGAAAACAGTTTCAGCAGTTGGTTTGTGCAGAATACTTGAACCCAGAGGTCCAATAATCAGCAACATGCCCATAGTAGCATTTTGTATAGGAGATTGATTCATCCATTTAGTGGCTCCACAAAATTCTCACTAGGACTTTGTTAGCACAAGTGCAAGAAGGAGGAGTACACCTGGCCTAGTGATTTTATACTCTCCCAGTTAGTAGGATGTTGGTTTCCAGCAAGAATGATGTGAAGAGTTTCTACACCTAATGCTCTGAAAAGGTCCTTATTTAAAATGCTCTCTTTGGCTTGTTGAAACCTTTTGAATTGAGCTGGATTTCTATTCTATGCAAAAGGGGAAAAAATAAATGCTTTGAAATGCTTGATTTAATTGAGGGGGAAGCATCCTTACTAATTTGAATATTAAGGGAAAATGCTGGTTGAGACTTGAATGGCAAAAGCACAATCCAGCAGCAGTGCTGGCTGAAAATAATTTTGTCTTCTCTGGAGAGGCACAGTTTTGACAATATGTGCTCTTGATTGTTTCCTGCATACAGGACGGGGTGACATTCAGCCCCAGCTGGATAGTGCTTTACAAGATGTCAATGATAAGTACCTGCTGCTTGAAGAGACGGAGAAGCAAGCTGTCAGAAAGGCTCTGATTGAGGAGCGCGGTCGCTTCTGTGCTTTCATCTCCATGCTGCGCCCTGTGATCGTAAGAGCTCTTCCTTTGCACTCAGTACAATTCACAGATTAGATAAGTGGCCAGAAGCCTCTGAAGAGAGTGTCTCGTTATGTCCTAGGAATTAATTTCTAGAGCCAAAATCCAGCCTGTGTCTCTCTCTAGCAAGTGGTGAGAGTTGGGACCTTTCTTGTAGGCATTTGGAGCAATGCAAAACACTGAATACCTTCAAGTTGACTGATGGGTAAACAAAGACTGAAGTCAGTTTGTGTTCTTTATGCTTTCCAGCCTGAGACATTAGAAATGCAGTTTTTTCCACTGCTTTCCTTCTTAATACCACATTTTAATATAAATCCTCCTTACTTCTACTGCAGTGCTAGGACTGATAAATGTTTCACAACCTCCCCTGTGTATATAATGACATTATCTGACAAATTGCAGACTGCATCCATGCAGTTTTCTAATAGTTCTTTTCCTTCTACATGACAGTTTTTCAGTTCATTGGAATGGTTTAAGTAAAATTTCACCATCTCAGGTAGTCTGAAACCTGAGAAGGAATTGTCCATGACTTTGTGCAAGTGAGGTGCATTTCTGAAGGGTCACCAACATACTGGGAAAACATTCCCAGTGCTTGTTTACAAAGAGCATCAGTCTCAACAGAAAACCATAGTTAGAGGATCTTAGGAAAATCATGGCTGAGCAGGATGAGGTGAATTCCAGACTCAGAGGACCTGGAAGAAATGGTAGCTAAGGAATTACCGTGGTAGTTTACAGCGCAGGAATCATCATCTGAGTTAGCTGTCCATGTAATTTGAGCCAGAATCAACCATAGATGTATTAATGCTCTGTACCTGTATAATGCCTTTAACTTAACTATCAAAAACCATGAATTTAACCCCTGTTTACATTCAAGCTTAAAATTGTTAGGACACATTAGTTAGTGTACGTAGAGCAGTTAGGTATTTGTCAAGTGCAGCAGAACCGACACTTTTTCTGAAGATGTCACAAAAAGAAGGTTGAGACTTATTTATCGTGTTGATGAGAGAAAAGATTTCTGGGCCTTAGAATTTAGAGCAATCCTACAGTAGTTAAAAAACTCTAAATTATTATTTTCAACCTTGCATAATTAATATTTTCAACCTTGCATATTGTGGAAAGAAAATGCAGCTCCACTGGGCACCAGTCATCAGCAAAGGTCATCTATTGTATTAGGTCTGATTTTTAAAACCAAGGCTGTGGTTAGCCTGGCTTCTTTTTCTTTTCAGGAAGAAGAAATATCAATGCTAGGAGAAATAACCCATTTACAAACCATATCGGATGACCTGAAAAGTCTCACCATGGATCCACACAAATTGCCATCCTCAAGTGAACAGGTTAGCTCTTGTTACCTGGAAAACATTTTATTTGTGGTTTGCACTACTTTCTCTTTTGTGCTGTGAGGACTATTGACTACTAGTGTTGTTGGCTTAATGTGATTTTTTGTAGAAGCTTTATGGCAGCAAGGTCATTTTTAACATGAGGAATTTAAAAAAAAAACAACAACTGTTTTGTTGTGAAATTTTGTTTTCAGGGGCAGAGTGCCCCTAAAATATTTGGTAGGACTAGAGTGAAGTGGTAGCAGTAACACTTTGAAGGATGTGAAGATGCCCAGTTTCTGCAGAAAGTGTTTGAGAAATGAATGTCATCTCCTTGCCCTACGTTTGAGCATCACTGTCACTTGTTGCTGAGCATCCTTTGTCAATTGTAGTCACACAGTTGCTGGAGTTGTGTAGCTTGATGGAGTCTAACATTTGAGCATTTTTCCATGCTGTCCTTAAAATGCATAGGAAAATGTGTGTCATTAAATGAATCCAAATAGGACATTTTTCTGCAACCCTGCTATGTGAACTCTTTTTTTTTTATTTTTTTTTTTGGTCATACTTTATAATCACCTTATCATTGACATAGAAGTGTAAAGCTCTGTTATGGTTGAACACTAAATCTTCCGTTAATTGTTTAAAATGTTACAGTACTTCAACTCAAAGGCTGTAATAATTTTTTAAGTCAAAACAAACAAAACAAAAGAAACAAAGCCTAGAAAAGCTTCCTTAATGCAAAAAATAAATGTCCAATTTACTTTTTAAAGTTTTTTTTTTTCCATTCAAATCTGAACTTTCTTTCTGTGGTGGCAGCCTTAGTGTTGAAGTATGATAGTACTGGGAAAGCCAAGGATGAAACCAACTCTCCTGTGTGATACAGCGTAATTTTGGAAGAGAACTGAGACTCAATTGGCACTGAAAGGTTGTAGCAGGGATGAATGTTGTATGACAAGCAGATGCTTTCTATTAATAGGGTGAAAATTTTTCCATATCCTTGATGCTATTGATTATCTTTCATCAGGTAATTTTAGATTTGAAAGGTTCTGATTACAGCTGGTCTTACCAGACTCCTCCATCCTCTCCCAGTACTACCATGTCCAGAAAATCTAGTGTTTGCAGGTAAGTCAGTTGGTAATACTTACTTCTAATCTGTTTGGGGGCAAAGAGAGGCAAGTTCAGACAGTGAAATGGATTTGTATACATTCTTAAATCTTAAATAACAAGTCTTACTGAAACAGTCTCTCATGGTCTTTACTCATTTAAGTGTGTGCTGGGAATATTAAAGAGGATGGGCATGACTGAAAAACTTTTGAACTCAACACAACTTGAAGATGCTTTTGATTCAGTTCTCTTGAATCCATTTTGGATCAAAGAGCAGACTGTAGTGATCTAAACTCTGAGATTGTCCATTCATAATTTCCTTTTCTGTTTTTCATGTGGTGACTTTTTAGATTATTCTAAGTAGCTGTTACTAATGAGTAAGTTAAACTGTTTGAAAAGGGAAAAAACATCCTTGACAGTTGCCCTATGAGTCTGGTAGATGGAAATGCTTTTTTGATACAAGTTTTTTTGACTGTTTAATGCTGTCTAATGCTGTCCTGAAATATGTTGAAACACTGGGTTCTGTCTATGCTTTCTCTGTAAAAACTGTTTTTTCTCATAAAACAGTTTATTAGCATGTTGCCCCCATATCCTGGTGTCTACATTTACTCTTTCCTTTTACTGAAAAGGAAGATACCCTGTTGTGTATTCTGCTCAACACCTCTCTAGCTGCTCTCAAATGATTACCTTTCAGTTTGCTTTATGAATAATGTACTACAGGTTCCCTGTGTATGAGCAAAGTTACCTACAGCATGTCAGAGCAAGTGAACACAACTTCTATGTACCTACTTGTCTCTGCATGCAGATATATATAAAAAAAAGTCGGTACTTTTATATATATATGTGAAAACGTGAATATTTAGAGCAATGAGCACAGGCTTAAAGGTGCAATATCCTGAAGCTATAAAAGAAAATGGCAAAAAAAACCACCAAAAATTGATCATCTCTTCCTAATCAATTTCATCTTCTTGTACAGTAAAACCTGTATGGCACAGACTGAAGTGTGTGGGTAAAATAAAGCAGAGCTCCTCTTCCTCCTCTGCTTCACAGTGACTTGCACATCTTTGTGTGTGGCGTCAGTGTACAGGAGATGCAGGCCATCCCTTTGGAGCCATCCCTTAGGGCAGGCTCCTGCCAATGGAGCAGGAAGCTCCCACCACATTGGTGGATGCTGCTTGTCCTGCTCAGCCACCCAGCAGGAAATTCCAATAGCTCCCACTTTGTGGCTGGCTTGTCCGTGCTGTCATTTATGGATTCTGGGGATTAAAATTCAGTCTCTGTCTTTGAAAAATCACTTTGGTTTGTTTTCATGGGTATTAATTGGAGGGTTTAATTCTCTGGTTGCCCTTGCTACTAACTGAAGCTGCATGCCCAGTGGCTTGGCTTCACTCCATGTGCTGTTATGTGCTTTTATCTGGTAGGAAGCCTTCAGGTGAGCAAAACGTGTCCCAGGTACTCTGAAGTGCGGGGGTTTGGTGATGCTTTCAGAAATCTCACACACTGTCTTGCTGGCTGTCTACAGCAGCATGTCTAGAGGCAAACTTTGAGATGAACTCCAATGTCTTTGGTCCCCCTGCTAGAAATCCCCTTGAAAATCTGGGCCAAGTGTAAGTCAAAAATAGGAGAGAACCATCAGCAGACACTTACTGAGCAAGTGTTGTGCAAATTCCAGGGAGGGCACATAGCAATTCCTTTGTCCCTAACCTGAGTTTGAAGTCTGAGTGGTTAAGATTTGATCATTTGAATGACACTCAAGATAAAAATGCCATTTTCTCTCTGGTCACCAGGGATACTGCAGCTGCTTATGGTTCTTTACTGATGTATATGTGCATATATATACACATATATTTAATTTGTCAACATTTTTCTTTTCCGGTTTATGCTGCCTGTGTCTAGAGACACGTGGAATGTTAATTGTACTGTATATGGGTCTCTCCCCACCCCACCCTTGTGTCTTTTCCTCTCCCCTTTCCTTTCTCTGTTCCTTTTGTCTCTCACAGCAGTCTGAACAGCGTTAACAGTAGTGATTCCCGGTCCAGTGGCTCGCACTCGCACTCACCTAGTTCACACTATCGCTATCGCAGCTCCAATCTGCCTCAGCAGGCACCCATGAGGCTGTCCAGTGTGTCCTCCCATGACTCTGGATTCATGTCCCAGGATGCTTTCCAGTCCAAATCGCCATCCCCCATGCCACCAGAAGCACCTAACCAGGTACGTGCAAGCATGAGAACAAGAACCTGAGTGTGAGCTGAACTCTGTAGCTTGGCTCACCTTTCAGATTTGGTTTTTTGGGGTATCTTGGAGTCAGTTTAAACGTTGAGGATAAGGGTTGTCTTAGTGCATTTCATTTATCCGAAAGTTTGGCCTCTGGCTGGAGTGATTGATGCTGCTTTTGTGTAAAAGGGATGAGTCATTCTTGGGCAATACAGTTTTCTCTCTGGCCCTGGAGGGAGGCTAGATGCCTGACTTTGAGATAAATACAGACAATAAAAAAGTCCCATCTTATAGGAGGGAATAATACTCACTTTACTCACTGAGGTTTCCAGTTAATATCCTGCACAGGTTGCAAGTGGTTAATATCTGGTGGCTCTTTGTTTAATGGGCAAATAGTGATGCCAGAAGATCCTTTTGACAGCCATAGTATTAATACTGGTGGATTTGCCATTAGAGACTTCCTTTATTCCTCCTCTGCCAAGTCTGAGATACTCTAAATGCTACCAGCATTACCATACATAGTTGGTTTTGCCATTTTTTTATGACACCCATTTCTGGGGATGGGCTTGAATTTTGGACTCTTAGTCGAGCACCTTGCAGAAATAAGGTTTCTGCATGAAAATGTGAGGTATTATTAATTCTTTATGGAGCTCATAAGAAATGATCATTTGTGTAGTCACAGATAATAACATCCTGAAGCCAGTCAGATTAAGAGGATTTCACTACAAATACAAGCAAACCTTCCCTGAGCATTTTTGAGTCTGCAGAAGGAAGCTGCTGCTGTATTTGCTCATGGTATCATTCCTCTAAAAACTCACTGGCCATCTGCAGGCAGAGGTTTGCAATGTTCACTGCCTGTTTCTTTCAGCACCTGAATTCTCTTTGCTGCCTTTATTTTTTTTTTTAAGAAATCCCACAGCAACTGTAATGTTTTTAAACAAGGCTGAATTGCCTTCTTACATTATAAATACCATTGAAAATCTTAGCTGCAAACTGAAAAGGCCTAATATCCCATTGTTGAGTATTACTTACTTTAATACACCCTGAGATCACTGAAGAAAATTGTCTTTTACTTCAAAAATGTAGCTGCACTCCTTTTTACGTGTTGGGGAGTAGGTAGTCTTGTAGGCATGGTTGGGGAGTGTTAATCCTCATAGTCAGCAAGTGTTAGTGGTTATCAAGTGTCATCTGCCCATGTAAACTACCCTAGACCACCTTTGATTACACACAGACCCTTGCCTTTTGCAGCACATTCAGTAAGTTGTACCCTTAGTGAAAATTTTAAAGTATCATCTAAAACAGCACTGGTTAATTTAGGCTTGGAACACATTCTCAAGGGAAGCTCAATGGTTTTTTAAATATATTTCCTTCTTTCACTTTAATAGAAATACTTTCTTTACAAACAATACCTCTTCTGTCCCCAGTCTGGACAAATCAGCTTTTTTTTTATAGATGACATCCTGGAGAACTTTGTGCACACTAATAAAATGAATGTTTTGTTTAGATTGGCTATGGCTAACCTAAGTGAAATGCAAAAAAAGTAAATGAGCAATAATAAAGTAAACTGGAATAGTAACAAGGTAAGGAAGTTGACTTTTAAGATACATACATCAGTTACACATGCTAGCATCATCTTTGGTTTTCACAGTATCCACTGCACCTGCATAAAAGGGCAGTAAGCCACATGATGATGCTGTGTTTGCAGACAAGGATGTAACTTTGCAATTGCTCTTAGCATGAAAAAAACCCAACACCTCTCTTTGCAAAGTCCCCTGTTAAGCAGAGGAGAGAACTTAGGCTGGTGTCAGGTGGCAAAACATCCTGAAAGTCGATGGGAGTCACACTGATTTACACCAGCTAAGTTCATATGCTTTCACTTCATTTTAGAAACTGTCCATAAGGTTGCAAACTGATCCAATCATCACCTGAGCTTTTAGTGAGCTGTGGAAGGCTGCAGCTGTGTGACAAGTGTAGTGTGTTGGTATAACAAATAGGTATGTGCTCTGTATGTCTCTGGTTCTGTTTACCTTTACTCAGAGGAAAAGGTAACAGATCATTGCCTGGCCGCTTCATCTTTGCTTAAGTGTCTTGCTTTGTATGTTTGGCACTAAGTAAAGTGTGTGTGTTGTGCTGACAGGTAACTGTGGCTGTGAGCTGAGCAGGAGCTGTTCAGTGGGCAGCCTTACCCCGTGTTGTGTGTCTCTAACCAACTGACAGATCTCCCTGTGGGGCTGTGCTTGGAGCATCCTGCTGGGTGGGAGGAGGCTGCTGCTCTGTCTCAAACACTGATGACATTGTTTCTAGTAGTGACACTGAGAAGGCAGAAAAGCAAGCTCTGGAACCAATAAAGGAAATAAAAAGCTGTATATCTTGTGTAGGTGGATGCTTTGATGATGTTTGTTAGCTACACACTGTGGCATATGTTGGATCAACAAAGCCCTTTTCCTTTTGATAATGAGTTTTAGAAAAAAACACTAGAAGGGGACCATGTAAAATTCCCGTATTATAGGAATGTGAATATATGAGTTATGTAAAGCTATTATGTATATAAGCTCATCTATATTTTAGACAAGCAAATGTCACTGAAAACTAAACCGAATTGCCTCAAAATCACAGATGGGGGCTGGGGAGGTGGTTGGGAATCTCAGACAAAGAGTAACTGGAGACTGAAACAGGATACAGACTATACCAGAGGAGAGATGTCTGACAAAATGAAGATTGCTTTCCAGCCTGTAGTTGTTAGTAAGAGTAGTAAGTCTTTACCATTATCCCACTTTGCATAGAAGATAGAAAAAAGAGCAATTATAAAAACAGACTACTTTCTCTGAGGATCACCTTTCTGCAGTATTGCTGGGAGTAAAAGTGTTAGCCTGTGGCACATGGCTGTACGTGTGGGAAGGTTACTGTAAAAGGCTTTTAGTCATAATTAAAGGGTATATTTGGGTATAACTGAACAGCTGGAAAAGCATCACAGGTGTCTTTCTGGAGTGAAACAATTTCTCTAAATGCCAGGTGTAAGGTCAGGCATAGCCAGCATTGCCCATGACACACAGTGACCTCATACAAAGCCCTTCTGACAGACCTGGAAGCACAGAGTGGCTCTTGGAAGGACATTGGATGTGGCTGGTGCTGCTAAACCCACACATTGCCCTGTGTGGTGGACAAACTGAGGCCTGGGAGTCTCTGTGATCACAGGATGTGATAGCAGTTCAGTGATGTTTGATTTAGGGGATGATAATAGTAGGATCCACTGGATTTGAAGTCAACATGTGGAGGGAAGCACTTACACAGTTGGATTTTACAGGCTGCTTGTGACTTCATGGAGATGAAAGGAAAGAGAGAGAAAGAAGCAGATGAAGATAAAAATGGTGATGTGCTGTCAGACAGTAGAGAGAAAAGTCTTTATTGTTAGAATGCTCTGGAAAGCACTTTCCCTAAAGAGTGAAGTAGAGGGAAACTGAATGTAAAGCTGTTTCTGCATGTGCAGGTTATAAAGCTGGAAAGAGTCTGCTTTTGAGTAGGTTCCATTGCTTGAAATAGCTGCAAGTTGGAATAGGGGAAATATATTGTTACAGCTCTTCAATTTTCTATTTAGAGATGCTTCCAAATCAAACCTTAAAAAAACCCCCCCAAAACAGAACAAAAAACCCTAAAAGTAGCTGATACCATTTTCCACTGACTCTAGAGGGACACTGAACCACACTCATCATTAGGATTTGGTCTTCTGGGAAACCCTTGTCCAGGAAGCTCTGTCTCCTGTTTGAGAAAGGGAGAGGGTTAAGAAAACAATGTTACGTTTGAATGGAAAACATAGCAAACAAAGGATGCAAATAATCCAAGATAACCATGGTCCTTTTATAGGTTAGTAGGACAGCAGATGGAAAATGTAATTGTACGGTCCAGTAGCTACATTTTTCTTGTTTTTTTAAATATGCCTGCTGGAACTCATACATACCACACCAAGCAGCAGGACACTATTCAAGAACAACCCTTGGCTCATCTGAGATACCAGAGACCAAGCTACACTTGTACAAATACACATTTGGGGCACTGCTTGTCACTGCAGAGAATAGTTCTGGCTTTATACTGTTAATTTCATTTTTTTTCTCAAAAAAGATGATTTTAGAACAGAGCAGAACTGCCATTATCACAGCCATGGGGAAAAATTAGCTAAAATGAGAGAACCGACTTAAAAAAATACTCAAATAAAACAGTCATTTTAAAAAAGGAATCTACTAAAACAAGGTGAAAAAATCTGATAGTCAAATTTCTCACACCCTGCGATGGTGAGTAGGAGTTGCTCTGCCCTCTGTGTGTGCTCCCAGGAGAGGCTGTGCCAAGGCTGTGTCATCTAGAAGTGCTCCAGAGTCTGGACACTTTTTGCCCAAGCAGTAGCTGTGCAGTTTCTGTTTTCAGTCCCTTGTGTACTTTATGCCAGGAAGGGAAGTCTGTGCTTTCCACACCTGGGTGCAGCCATTCAGGGCTGCCCCTCCACTCTGACCTGCTGCCAGTCATGTTTTCCTTATACTTTCCCTCAGGAGTTCAGTATTCTTCTGCCTCCCTCTCCATTGTTGGAATCCTTTTTTTGCAAGACCAGAGATTCCCTTTCTCTGTGCCTGGCAAGTTTCTGAAGACAAGGAGACCCTGTTTCTGTACCACCACTTCTTGCATTTCCATAAGCTTTCAGGATGTTTTCCCCATGGCATCTTGGTTCAGCCTCTGTCCAGCTTTTCTTCATAAAAAAGGACACACTGAATTAGTGGGACAGTCCTTTTAATCATCTTTTTTTTTCACTTTGGAGGAGTCGTTTTATTGCAAAAACAAGTTCACCATTTCCAGTCTTTTTTTCTCCATACTGTGCATCTTCAGAATCTGCATTTTTGACCTTTTTAAATGCATTTTTTATGGTAATAAACCTCATCTGTGAGCTCTCTCTACCATTACTTGACATAACGTTGTGAAACTTCTGTCTTGTAAACACAAATAGTGTATTAGATGTAAACTCCAAGTTCCTACTTGTCACCCTTGGGGCATCTGTAGAGCACAAAGTAACATGGGAGATGCCATGCTTGGAACTCAGACCCTTCACTGTCTCTCGTGCATGTGCAGACTGTGCAGACCCAGGAGGGTCATTTAGGCCATAAGTAGGAGGTTTCAGAAAGTATTTTCTGAATTCTGCATTTTTCTGTCTTGTTTTTCTCCTGACTAAACCATAACAGTAGTGTGAGTATTCTTATTAGGCTTCTTTTACTGAGGTAACTGGAATGTCAGGCAGAACTCTGGAGTTTTGTGTAAAAGCTAGTTTTCTATAATGTATTTTTCTCTAGGGATAGAGGCAATAGTCTCATCTCCATTTAGTGCACCGTAGTTACGACTGATGGCAGAGTCAACTGCAGCTCATCTTTATCAGTATTCTTGTTTTTAGGAGTTTTTCTCCTGTAAAAGGAGTTGTATTAAATCAAGAATGTGACAGGTTCCACTAAATATCATGCCACTGCATCATCAGGTACACCACTTTCACTGCTGTCCTTAACAGCCATGTGTCATTTGTTGCTGTTCCCTCTGATTGTACCTTCACCTTAATTCTTACTTTCCTCAATACAAGCCTTGTTAGCTGAGCCTACTTGTACCCTAAGCACATTTGACAGATC
The DNA here is from genome assembly GCA_013397095.1 of Sterrhoptilus dennistouni. Lineage (NCBI taxonomy): Eukaryota > Metazoa > Chordata > Aves > Passeriformes > Zosteropidae > Sterrhoptilus > Sterrhoptilus dennistouni. The sequence continues at coordinate 220,389 of VWZU01012788.1, forward strand.
ACCTCATGTCAGCATAGGGTGGGGGGGTGAGTGTTATTTCTATAAAATATTTCATCACTTTTTAAAATTTTAACAGCCTTTGCAAAATTTCACTTAAATCATGGTTCACCAATAAGCTCAAGATGCTGATACTGTGTTGACTTCTCAGCTGCCCCAGCAGTCTTCACCAAAATCCTTCTGATGACAGTGTTCTGGCCTGGGAGACCTACATCTCCTTCTACCCAGGCAACTGGCTGCACATTACCCATCTGGAGCTCCTGGTGAGCAGTGAGACAACTTGTGGGTTTTAGGAGTAATTGCTCCTCTACACTGCCTCATATCCAGCTGTCCTTCTATTGCAAACTCACCCCAGCTCTTACCTAGGGTTAACTGGTGAAATTCTATTTCAGGTGAGATTTCCCTTCCTTTTCATCATGTCATTCCTTGAAATCTCTGTCTTCGCTACACAAACTTGATGCAAGAGCACATTCTCTCTGCTGTCATAAAACACCTTAGATAGACTTGTTTCACAGGTCCTTGGCTGCTAAAGAATGAATTGGTCTTGCTGGTGTTGAATTTCTGAGAGTGAAGAGCTCAGTACTGCCCTGACAACTCTGCCAGTATTTGTGACCCGTGTCCATGCTCTTGGTTGGACCTGGACACACGTCCCTGCAGAGCAGGATGCTGTGTCCAAGGGGGAGATGTGGGAGAGCATTGTAGTTGGTAAAATGGTTCACGTGGTTATTCCCCTTGGCCTTTGTGTCATTGAATTAGATGCTGTTGTAGAGGTCTGACAGCAGCAAAGGTGTGCACTGAAATTGGAGAAGTTCCTAGGTAGGAGCAAAACGTATGATGTGTTCAGTGGACATTTTATATCCTGCATTTTTCTTTACTCTCCATCCAAGCCCCTGGTACTTTCTGCCTCCGCTGTTAGGAGAAGGCAGGTGGCAGGCATAGGCCACCACTTCTGCACTCATTAGTGTGCATGTACCTTCCTGGCTGCTGGGCAAGAGGGTTTGAGGCAGGGTGCTTTGGGTGTATGCATCCTACCTGCAGAAGCACATGCATACAGGTCATGCACTTTGGAAAACTCCAGTTTGGGTAAGTATCACTTCTTTCTCTGTTCCATCATACTCAGGTGGGCTTTTCACAAGCACTTTTGCAGATCAGAATGTACGAGAACTTGTGAATGTAAGTGATGTTTGCTCCTCCATGTTTTAAATCTAAACTTTGTGTCTTCGAAGTACTGATGATCTGCTTTTCTGTATAAATCAGTTGTCTTAGTATATTGCATGTTTGGACTACAGGTGCCCTCAGCTCCTTCAGCTTCTTGCTCTGAGACAGCAGCAGAATTGAGACGCTGAAATTGCAATGAGGAGTTGAGATTGCTGCCTCAATTCCCTCATTCCTAAGCAGTGTGGCAAGTTCTCGCATTAAGCAAGTGGCTTATTTTTTTTTCCATAGATTTCCTGAACGTTAGCAATAGTTTTGAGCAGTTTCTAATTGATTTTTAAAATCCTAACCCTTTGCTTCTCTCATCCTTCCCTCTCTCCTGTGTGTCTCTGTGTATGTGCTTTTTGTCTTTTTGTTTGTGATTTTTTTTAATCTTCTGGTGGCTTGTGTATCCTCTCCCTACGTTGCGGTGCTGTTTTATGCTGCAGAATTCGTCCAGCTCTGCCTCTTCAGAAGCCTCTGAAACCTGCCAGTCAGTGAGCGAGTGCAGTTCCCCCACCTCAGTCAGCTCAGGCTCCACCATGGGGGCTTGGGCCTCCACAGATAAGGTGAAAAATTTCAAGACATACGAACCTACTAGCTCGTTATCCAAACCCTGCAACATTTGGACAAAACCCCCGTGCATGGGATGCAGCCAGGATTCCTCTTTGTGAGGATGGGATTAAAAACTGCTGCACACTCCCTTAGAAATCAATATGTCTGAATAAAAACCACAATTGCCTTTAAACTAGCTACTAGGAGAAGCTACAAGTTGGGCATTTTACAGAGATCATTTTCTAAGAAAAGGTAATTTTCAGCTTTTCTACTCAAAGAGATTGTGGAATGTTGCCCAGACCCAGCTGGTTGCCTCACAAAAAGCACCTTGCCCAGGTTGTGCTGTTTGTGGCTTCTCCCTTCTCTCCCATTAAGTAGCATACATTACACTGAGTAATGGGGGTTGTTTTTTGACCAAAAAGGAAAGCAAAATACACATGGTTGGAATTAATTACGTGGGATACACTCTGAATCAGGGGAGGAAGTGCTAGCAGTCTTCTTTCTCATCTGGTAAATCCTTGCTGTTGGTTTTTGTTTATTTCTTCCATATCATCACACAGCCAGAATATGTCATGTTTGAAGGCTTTATGCTTTTCCTCTCTGTCCAGCTACACAGACTAAATGTCACCAATGCAAATGTCGTGTATTTTGAGTCCAACACAAATGCCTTCAGGATTGGAAAAGTTCTATGTCCACAGTCTGCAGGGTACCTAAATTGCAAAGGCTTTTTCACAGTGTGCTGCTTTTATGGACAGAAGGCAAAGCTGCTCAGCCTGGAGACAATGACTGCTAGATTGATGCCTGAAATCTGTTATAGATAACAATTTTCAGGTGATCTCACTTGTGAACCAAGCATCATATCAATTTTCTGTTTTTTATTTGCAGCAAATTGAAGAATTTCCTTTCTTTTGTTTTAAGATGCAGAGATTTTTCTCCCTAGAACATCAGTCACAGTGTATTTTCGTATTCATTCTGTTTATATTAATTTCTCTGTTTTGTTTTTTTTTTTTCTTTTTTTATTTGTTTCATTTCCAGTTGTCTAATGGGTATTATCACTGTAGTTTATCAAGTGACCCATCCATAGCTTCAGTTGGTGCAGGTCCTTTCCCTCATTTCCCGCCTGTCTCCCGCGCATGGACTCGGGCTCCCTCAGCCCTCCTTCCAGACTACGTTCATTATTACACCATTGGGCCAGGCATGTTACCATCATCTAAGATCCCTAGCTGGAAGGTTTGTGTTCCTTTTGTTGTGGCAGTCCTCACCTCCTCACACCAACAGCATGCACACAGCAGTTGTTGCTCCCTTTCGATCTGTGTAATTACTGGTTGATTTGCTCTGTTTGGTCTCACTCTGAATGGGCACTGCATGGTGAAAATCAGCCCTGAAATCTGGTTGTGGGTGTTTCTGAATGACCCTCATGTACTCTGGCATCAACTGAAACCTACCAAAGCTGACAACACATAGGTGGGAAAGAATAGTTTAGCTCTGAAACATTGGTGAAAACACTCTGGGCTCTATTCAGGGGAGAAAGAGCTTATTTGGCACTGTCAGAGCAGGGAAGGACATCCAGTTGTCTTAGTGGGACCATACCTTGGACATCCTGATGTTCTCCCTGTGGCTGGGCCTATGGCTGTAGGCAGGCACACTCTCCTAGATCCAGCTGGAGTGGTTTAAGAAGGTGCTCAGCACATAGTGACTGAAGCTTTACTGCTTTACAGACTGGAAGTGCTCACCCAGCTCGTTTTTGCTCTCTTGGGGAGATCACCAAAAAAGAGTGCAGTAACTTCTCTCAGTTGCTCCAGCTGGATCTGCAGAGGTCTATCTTACTTGGCATCAAAACATGTCTGCTCTGCTAAAGCCTGAAAGTCCATCCCTGCCAGGTGGTTTCCCTGGGAGACTCTGCTCTAGAGCAAAGGGAAAAAGTCTCTTGTCTGTTGCTCCGGATCCTCAGCAAGGCTTATGTGCAGTCAACAGTAGCTGTACAGATTTTAAGTGCCTGTGGATGGTTATATAATACTGCATATGCACCACGGGACCCGTATACATACATCTAAATGGAGATAACTTGCTACAGATGCCCCTACTCTCTCTCCAGCAGCTGGAGACCATTGGGATCCATACTGGATGGCTGCAGTGGCCCTGGGGCTTCAGGGTCATTTGTTGTGTCTCTGCTAGAAGCACTTTGCCAATATATTTCACAGCAAAACACTTGGAGCAGAGACACAGCTGTCAAGGCAAAGCAGAGTTTCATATGAGTTGACAAAACCAAAATACCTGTCTGTACAAGGGGGTGTGTCAGTTCAGCTGCCTTGCATTTCTCATTCCTTGGACTGAGACACCTCAAGAAACCCACAGTGTGGTCTTAGTCCATCATTAATTGTCTATCAGAGGGCTGTGGGAGGCTGCCCAGCAGGCAGCTGTGGGGGTGTGGGGCCCATTCTCATGCACAAGTTGTTTCTTTCAATTTTAAAGCAGTCTTTGTCTCAGTGAAGGAAAACTTTTAGGATTGGGATTGCCCCTGGAGCAGCTGGTGTTGGGGGAGCTGCTGCTTAGCGCTGGTTCTCCATGCCAGCACAGGTCCTGGATCAGTCAAGCTCTTTGTGTGCAGTGTGTGGGTTCTGGACACCCTGTTTGCTTAATGGAGCCCTGAGTGAATACAGCCCTCATGGCCTGAGGAATTTCTGTTTCAAATTTAGCACCAGTAATTCAGAGTGAGGTTAGTCTTTCTTCAGTACAAACTATCATTATAAATTAGATTTCATTTAGTAAGTAAACTGAGAGAGAACTCAGACTAACTTGCTTCACTAATGTGTATGAAAAATCTGTTCAAGCCTAGTTTTTCAGAACTGAAGACATCTGTAACAGCATGTAATACTAGAACCTGTGTACGTCTGGAACAGTTACATCACTGATTGGGCGTTTATCTGTATCTTCTGCTGTGTGACAGCCATTTTTGTGCTTGAAATTCTGAAAATGTAGGCTTTAACACTATGGAATTTCATTTAGATAAAACTATTATATCAAAATGTTAAATACCTTCATATAAGAATGCTTAGGTAGAATGGGAAATTTAGATTCCTTTTAATAAAGGAAGATTTTTAATATCCTCAAAATTTATTTCTCACCTTATTCAGAAATGCATATCCAGTTTGACGCACAGTCTGTTGCATTAAAATTGTCCTTTTGCATAGTTTTGCCTATAATTAAAGTCGAGTTCCTGAGGAAAGCTGTCTCTAACGAGCTGGTTTCCCTAGGACTGGGCCAAGCCCGGCCCATATGATCAGCCCATGGTGAACACGCTGCAGCGCCGCAAGGAAAAGCGCGAGCAGGACGTCAACGGAGCAGCTCCCAGCGGAGCCCCCGCACCCCCTGAGGAGCCACAGAGACCTCGGAGCATGACGGTGTCAGCTGCCACGAGGGTGAACCTCTATTTCAAATATGCTCTTTGGTGTAAAGGAAATTACTGGCTCCTGCCAGTACTTGGGATGCGCTTTATGTTGTGTTTGTCTAGGAGGTGGTGCTGCTGTGGTCAGTGGGAATCATGGGGGCAGGAGGGAATGCACCGTTGGGTATTGATTTGTATAGAGCAGTGTACTCCAAAGAAGCATCTCTTCCTAAGCCCAAGCAAATGGCTGGTCGCAATCCTGTTGGATTATCAGAGTGACAAGCTCTGATGGGAAGGAGAGGTAGCTGAAAGTGGGTGAAGGTGACTGACCCTTGCAGGTGTAACAAGTCTCTCTCCTGTGTGTAAGCAGCAGGGTGAGGAGATGGAGGCCTGTGAGGAGCTGGCACTCGCTCTGTCCAGAGGGCTGCAGTTGGACACACAGAGGAGCAGTCGGGATTCCTTGCAGTGCTCCAGTGGCTACAGCACCCAGACAACGACTCCGTGCTGTTCAGAGGACACGATCCCTTCTCAAGGTATCCATTCAGGAGATGTTCCTTTATAGAGCATTCCCACCCTGGCCGTCACACACTCACCCCATGGCACCAAGGAGCAGTTATCACTTGCTCTCTTTGTAGTCAACTGGGGAGAAAGGCTGGCATTGCTGTTCGGAAGATTTTTCCAGCTTGGAATGCAGCCTGGATTTATTAACTGCATAGAAACCTGCACTGCTGCATAGTGTACTGAACAATTGTATTTTCTTGTGCACTGCTTCAGTGAGTTTCAGCCTAAGGATGCCACCATTTTAAAGAGGATCCTGGAATTATAAGTGACACTGGTATTGCATCCAGAAGTTCTTGAGTCATTTCTGAGCTGTAGTCTCATCAAATACACACTCCTGAGCTTTGCCATGTTCCATCAGCACTCTCAATCTGTTCTTCATTTCCCTTGGTGATCTTTAATTTTCCTGCCTAAGCAGAAATGTTGTAATTGGAAAAAAAAAAATCCATTGGAGACCTTAACTTAGGCATCGCTAGGAAGCTGCAGTAAGGTGTTGGGTTTTGTGCCCTGTTCCAGAACCAGCAGCAAGCTGAGATAGACCAAACTTGGTGTTTGCAGTTCAGGCCTTGTTTGCTCAGCTGGGATGGTTGTGCTGTGCAGTCACAGGAGGCAGCAGGGCTTGTGGAGGGCCAAGCTTGGCTCAGCACTTACATGGAAAGGAAGAAACCCAGTGCAATTATTAAAGCTGAGGCTGAGTTTTCAGAGCTGACAGCTGGGATTTACTTTGTTTGCAAAGTAAACAAATTTTCTGCTGAAATCACTGGTAGGTACATGGTCCCCCGAACCCACTTGCCTCATCTAAAGTACATTTTTCAAGTATTTCTATCTACAAGTGGTGGCATGTGGCTTGTAGGATGCTGGTTTTGGTATCTTCATGTTGGTGACAGATATGGAGCTCATTCTTTTTCACAAGAGCCATGGGCAGCTGTAGGATTGGTCTGCTGTGACGCCTTCTGGCATCAAATCTTGGTCACAGAATCTTGGACTTTCTTCCTTCTGAAGGTGGAAACCCCCTTAATTCTTATTGACTCCAGGCTTTTTTGATTATCTATACATACTTCAGACTTACTGACGTGACTCAGCTGTCTGCTCCAGCTTGATCCTAACTCTGTCTTTTGGCATCAGTTTCAGATTATGATTATTTCTCTGTGAGTGGTGACCAGGAGGCAGAACAACAGGAGTTTGACAAATCTTCCACCATCCCAAGAAACAGTGACATTAGCCAGTCCTATCGCAGAATGTTTCAAACCAAGCGTCCCGCTTCCACCGCAGGTCTGCCGACCACGCTGGGACCGGTCATCGTCACCCCCGGCGTCGCCACCATCCGACGGACGCCTTCCACCAAGCCTTCGGTCAGGCGCGGCACCATCGGCGGAGGCCCCATTCCCATCAAGACCCCGGTGATTCCTGTCAAAACGCCGACCGTCCCTGACATCCCAGGGGGGCTGCCCGGCGCCCTCGCTGGGACGGAGGAGAGCCCCGAGCAAAGCCTGGAGTCTCCGGCAGCAGGAGACAGTGGGCAGGCTGTCACCGGCATGCCCTCGTGGAGCGGGCAAGCGTCCATCAACCCTCCGGCGCCGGGGCAGAAACTGGAGGAGCAGAGGCAGGCAGTCCCCAAGAGCGAGGGCAAGGAGGGTGAGCGGGATGGGGTGGCCAGCCAGGCACCCGTGGGGCCAGCAGAGGTGGAGCCCGGCGAGCTGAGCCCCGGAGATGTCCCGCAGGGCGAGGATATGCTCAACGCCATCCGGCGCGGGGTCAAGCTGAAGAAGACGACCACGAATGACCGCTCGGCACCCCGTATTTCCTAGGAGAGGAGGAGCTGTGCCAGACTACTGAACGCCGAGAAGGAACTGTGAGAAAACTAACTTGTCTCTATCCATTCCAATCTGTAATCAATGGGTTTTTTTAAGATGCTCAGTAATAGACGGTCTGAAAGTACTCTAAAAGAGTAAACAAATGAAAGAGCATAGTGAGACATAATCTTCAGTGGTGTTTTAATTTGTAAATATCAATGATTTTGTTTCTGCATTTTTTTGATCTAAGTTACACTTTTAATTTTTTCTGAAGGTGCCAAATCCCATTTACCTTTTTTATAACTCTCTTTGTAAAGTTTTAAATCATAGAAGAAAAAAAAAAATTGTCAAGTAGTAAACTTCAGCAAAGGGATTTAATGAAAATTTGGCTTTTTTGCAAGCTTTTGTAGAGCGCCTTGTAATAGTGAGGTTAAAAAATAGAACAGTGAGACTTACTACAGTTTAAGTCGAGCTATATGGAGCGGATCCTCATTTAAGTATATAAAAAAGTTTGAGAAGCAGGAATAAAAATTGACAATAAAGCAATATATAATGCAAGGAAGAAACCTGCAGTTGGTAGAGTTATTGGGGGGTAGTGGGGGGAGGGAGATGCCATCAAAATAGCAGATGCTGTTGCACAAAAGTAGCCTAGTAGGATGAATTACTAGTAGCTTCATGGTAAATGCATCAGAATAAGCCATATTGGATTGCAGTGTTTTGTTTCTGTAGGGTGTTTTAAAAACTGTGTTTTTTCACATTTCTTTTTTGACTGCACAGCAGCAACTCTCAGTCACATGCATGCAGCCTTAACTGTGTAGGCTTGGTTCTTCCACCTTCACGTTTTGTTCCACTCATCCTTCCGCTGAATACAAACAAGGACAACAGGCTTAAGGCAGTTATAAATGTGAAAACATTTTTAAAATGCAAGCAGGGAGTTCTTAGATGGTATCAAAATGCCTTTTTCTGGCTGTGCCCAGCAGGCTGGGCACCTTAGAAAGCCCAACTATTTTGAGAAAACACTTAAAAATTTGACAGGTGAAACCAGCTTGTGATCTAATAAACTGCGAATGTTTCTTTCCAATACAGGGGCTTGTTTTTCTTAACTTCTTTTAAATAGCAGTTGATTGGCTTTTCTTAGATACCGAAAAGAAAAGGGTTGAGGGGCGGGGCGTGGGGGGTGATACTGGTTTTTTTGATAATACTGGGAGTCTGACCACTATAGTCTCTTTTTTTGTACTTTTAAGTAATGTTTTTTGGAACGCTATTGATAGAATCATTAAGAGTTGGATTTTTTCCTTAAAGTAAAAGTAAGTTATTGCTGCAATACCCGTCTCCTAAAGCTGACAGAAATGTGCAGAGCCCTTGGCATGACACGTGTTCCAGCCAGACAATCCAGAAGGATGCTGTCTGCCTACCCACAGCAGACCCACACGTGGAGGGACGCCAGACTTGCGGATCCGGGATTGTTTAAAAATGCACCAAATAACACACGTAAGGGGCTGGTTTCCACCACACACTGCAGATTTCTGTTGGCTCTAGACTCGCCTACATGACCTCTTATGCTTTAATACATAACTGCATTGGATGTGAAACTTCTAGTAACTGTGTAGTCACTGTGTTCTATATGACATTTTACACTGCTGTGCTTGCTGAACTTTTTTTTTTTTTGGTTATGGCTTAAAAGCAAAAAGAGAAAAAAAGCATGATTCTTAGAAAATATTAAACCTTCCTTTCTTTGAAAAACAAGCTCCTTATTACAGAATATAATAAACAGTAGTGCCTGTGGTGTAGCCCACCAATCTTGATGCAGTAGCTGATGCATTGTGCAAATGAGGCTTTGAGATGGTTTTTGCATAAACAAAAACTGTTAGAAGATAATCTCAGTAGTTAAAAGTGTTATTTAAACCTTTGAAATAAATGGATGTAACTGTACCCAAGTACAGCTTTTCACTTGTTTAGTTCTTAAACGTTAGTATAATCAGTAAAATTTAATATAAAATGTTGCCAAATTCAATGTAGAAAGAATGTGACAAAACACTTTGGATAGTTCTATTGTTTGTGTTTTTGCATATTGTAAAAGCAGTGTCACAGCTGAAAAATAAATTGTTTCTAATGGTAAATTATTGTGGTTTAGTTGCTAGTTTGTACTGAGAGTTGACCTCTCCCTGTGCAGTTTTTTGTTCTAAACTGGTATAAATAATTGCTGTAAGTGTGTCTCCCTTCTACATTGTAACGATTGCTTAAGCCTACATTATAAATAAAGAACTGCTGAAAACTCCCGTATTTTGCTTCTTAAAGACTTTCTGCTTCCAGAGCATTGGGTATCAATGGTGGCCTTTCTCAGGCATCTCAAGACCATGCAGATTCCACCTGTGTGTAATAGAAGCAAGAGAGAATTGAAAATCGAGTAAATAAAATTGCATATAGCTGTGTTTTACTGATGGGCACCAGCAGGGTAGCAGTGGAGCAGAAGTGCAGTGCTAATGATGGAAATTCCCATCAAATAGTACCAGGTGACATTTCCCTGCACCTTGCTGTTGTTGCCTCACCAGAAAGCACAGATGACTCTGCATTTTTGTGCATCCACCTCATGCTGGACTGCAGTTCCTTAGGCCAGAAGAGGAAAATTGCTGCTGTCAACACTGCCTGTGCTACAGCCAGAATTTATCAAGCACAATACCAGCACCATCTCCCACAGCTCCCCAAGGGACTGAAGAGTTTCTTTTGTTCAGCTTTCTCAGCATTAAAGGTAGATGGGGAGGGGGGGGAGATGTTGCTCCCTCTCAGAGCTGCCGCACAATAGCCTAGTTTGTTTCTTTGCCACAGCAATTATTTAATTTTTATCTAAAGGTATCCATTTTCTCACTGCACTGGGCTGGAGGCCAGGTTTAGGTAGCAGGGGACTACAGGAGTGGCCTCTGTGAGAAGCTTCCCCCATGTCTGAAAGAGCCAGTGCCAGCCAGCTCCAGGATGGACCCACCAATGGCCACAGCCAAGCCCAGCAGTGACAGTGGTAACACCTCGGGAATAAAAGATTGAAGAAGGGGAAAAAGTTTCTGTGGGACAGCAATAGCAGGTGGGGAGAGGAGTGAAAATATGTGAGGGAAACAGCCCCACATACACTCAGATCAGTGAGGAAGGAGGAGCAAGAGGTGCTCCAGGTGCTAGAGCAGAGATTTCCCTGCAGGTGATGCAGCTGTGCCCCTGCAGCCCATGGAGGTCCATGGGGGAGCAGAGATCAGCTGCAGCCCGTGCTGGAACAGGTGGCTGCTCAAAGGAGGCTGAGAGCCCATGGAAGCCTGTGCTGGAGCAGGCTCCTGGCAGAATCTCTGGACTCCTGCAGAGAGGAGCCCATGCCCTTAGGTCAGTTTGGGCAACTATCCTGAGTCCTGTCCCCTCTCAAGGTCTTTCCCACCCCCAGTTGCACTGGTGAGGGGGGTGCCAGGTGGACACCCTGGATGCTGTGGAGCACTGCTTAGCAGTAGCCGGAGCACTGGGTGTGCTCTTAACACCTTCCTGGGACTATGAGGGCTGCTCTCTATAAAGTTAATCCGTCCCGTCCCAATACAGTCAGGAAGATGTTAAAGGAAAAACCCATGTGCTTTGGCTGGAAATGTCTCCAAAAGGATCATGGTTTCATTCCCCCACCTCTCTATGGCTACATTTGAAGTACCGCTGAGCAGCTTGTCTCACTCAGGTGTCAGTGCTTTGTTCAGGTGTTTCAATACTGAAGGCACTTGTTCCAAGTCACAGCTCCAGCCTGAGGTGTGGTGTGTGCTCAACAGCTGTGTTGGAAGAGGGCTCACCTCAATTCTGTCATCACTTCTGGACTAACTCAGCACAGAAAACAGATCCTGCTTCCTGGCAGGAATGAAAATTTCAGCTGTGGAATATGTAGATATTTTTCTGGAGTTTTATTTTCAAAACTCATACCTATTTTAGCATGCAGACTTACTGGAAAGGAGCAGATTAAGTTTCTAAAAACCAACCAGATTAAAGCCTTATTCCTGAACTATGTATGTTTAGTTCTTAGAAGAGCTGAAGTTCATGCTTTGCCATCTTGTGTTCAATTGGGGTTCACAGAAATATTAAGCCTTAGGCTTAAACATGGGCAGAGTCAACTAACTTCTGTAGAATGGAAGTCAGATGAGGCAACCTAAAAACCTCTTAGCCTTAAAAACAGGGAAACAGCTGAAGGGCCAGGTTTTCCTAAGAGCTTTTGCTCAGTGGCTGAATCCCATCTGTTCTCTCACAGGGCAGTTAGTGAAAGTGTTAGCAGAATTTACCTTGTCTTGTACCAATGCTCTGGGAACGTGGCCAGAAGCAAACAGCTTTTTGTCCCCAGTTCAGTGTGTCACACTGCCAGAAGTGCTTGTGACCCCTGAACGGGCACACAAGAGCCACAATCCTCAGCAGCCTCTGTGTGTTAACTGATACAGCTCAGTGGTTATCTGGGATTCAGTTTATATGGGGATCAACTTTCCTCTACAGCACTGGTATCCATGCCATGAGGAAAGCACCATGTTGTAAAGAAAGTTTACATCTTGTGAGATTTGATATGGAAGTGAAAAATGCAGCAAAGGGCCTAATGAGGGGAGGGAAGGGAAGGAAGAAAGATGTCTTTATCCTGCAGCAAGGTCAGAAATACCCTCATTACAAGAACACCCAAAGCCCATGTCTGCTGCTGTCTGTATCTTTAACTCCAGCTTTAACACCTTGCCTGTATTAAGTACCACATTCCAAGTTATGGGGCTGATACAAACTGCCTGCGCAAGCTGCAGTGAAGTGTCAGTGTGCTAGAGAAGAGCACTGTGCCAGAAAAACACCTTTTCTGTTACTTTATTTGGCTTTATTCTATAGAGGAGCAAGTGGTCACTGAGGTGCCACCTGCCTGCAGCACAGACTGCTGCCATTCACACCCAAGGTGCTCTCACATGGGCTGCTCACGAGGGCGAGTGACGTGATGCCACCACATGGGGGGCAGGTGCCCTTCCTTACGAGCTGGAGGCAAAGCTTCAGTTCTTGGACCATCAGCTGGAGTTTCTTCTTGTAACTGCTTAATCTAGAAGACAACACAGAGGTGTGTTAGCACATGAACACACATTTCCAGTGCCCAGGCAATGAGCAAAATGAGCCCCTATTTCCACAGAGAAGAACCAGTGGTAACACATTCGGCTGACAGGTTTCATTTTTTCCCAGCATTAACTTCCATTCAGTCATCACTCTAGGCTCATACTGCCTAATTAAGAAGGAATTTCTAGCAGCAAGAGGTGATTTACAAGAGAAATTTCACTTAAAATGTGAATTATTTCCATGTAACTCGTGTCTACCATTACTCTCTCAAACAGGCTGAATTGTGCTGCTTTGGAGGCTGACAGGTAATTCCAAGTCTGGACCAAGTTTCCCTGCAGTCAGGAGGAGAGTTCTGTTCCTGCACATCACCAACAGCCCCTCACATGTTTTCAATACCCATTTCTTGAAGCAGCACAAGTGCTGGCTGTCCCTATGTCAATCCTGCTCATAGTGCCCTGTTCCATACAATCCAACGGAATCAAAGAACTGTTGAAGGAACACAAACTTCTTCCAACCCAGTCTCAGTTAAGGATGGCCAGAAATTAGTCTCAATGTCCAACTGATGACCCTGCAGCAAATCACTCTCAAAGGTGTAACCAGAAAGTGTCAGAGCCCCACAGCAGCAGAAGAGGAAGTCTCTGGTTGTTGAGTCTCCTTTAATCCCACTTTGGATTTATTTTTTTTTTCCCACAAAACTGCTGTAACAGCTCTCACTAACTGACACAAGGCTGCAGGTTCAGCCTTAACTTCAAATTCCCTTCACAACCCTTCAGAAGCTGTAACAAACGTGCAGGCATTTTAGGTTGTTTCACACTGACAAGGGCTCCAGCACTGAAGGGTCTAACTGAGACTGCAACAGACATTCAGTAATTTTTCCAAGAACACATCAGTGCCACACAGGACTCTTGTGTGCTGAAGAGACTTTCCTTTGCACAGAGCAAGCACTGACCTCTCTTTCCCAGCTTTCCCGCTGCAGCTTCTTCCACTGCTCTCGTTTGGCAAAGTAATCAGGATACATTGCCTTCTCAGAGGGGTGCCAGAAATCCAAACACCATTCAGGAAGCTGTTGGGGAAAAGTATTGTTTAAAATACTGTTTTTATATATGAACTCACATTTGCACACACATGCAGAAGAATGAAATACAGAGGATGAAGCCAGTCTTAGTCCCTAGGTTGTTTTTTTCCATTTTGAAGTACTACATAAAAACACCATTTAAGAGCTGCCTATCTCAAGGCACGAGGCAAAGATCAGAACTTTTCACACATTATCCTAACCCACAGGAAGACATCACAGTGACTTGCTTAAATCACAGCATTCCAAAACAAGTCCCAGGTCATCTGAGTTTACTCTAAACTTCTCAAAACAAGTCCATTTGGTGGAGGCAAAGATCTGATTTCTTCCCTTCCTTCTCTCAAAGGCAAAAGGTTAGAGGAATCCTTCTCTCCAACTACTGATTTTTTTTTACTTGACAGAGACAGAACATTACATCTCATTTCTGCTCATCTACAACTACTAAGAAATGAGCAGTTTCTTAGTCCTTTAAGATCTTGAGAATGGTATGACCTCTAAGACCTTCTGACAAGGGAAAAAAACCGAAATTTAAAATTTTGCAATGATTTAAAAAAACCCCAATTGTTTACATGTTAAAGAGAGGAACACTGATTTTAAAAAATCTCAATTAAAAAAAAAAAAAAAAAGAAAATTAAGAAGTTGCTCCAGTACCACCATATATTCAGTGATATTCACACTTCATTTCCTGCTGTGATTCTCACCACAGAACAAAACTTTGACTGAATGGAAACAGCAAAGCTGCTGAAGTAAATATCCACACACAGCAAACTCCAACTAAAACCACCTATCAGCCTGAGTCCTAAAAATTACATTTTGAAGCAGCATCCACAATGGACAGTCACTGATACACAAACCAGCCAAAGCCTTGTGACAGCCATTTTGTTAAGACAGTTTTGGCCCATCAAACTGAGAAAAGAGAGCATAACCCAGGTTGTGTTTCTGTATGAAGACTAATATTGATCATTTACTGCTCAGCCACACTTTTTTCTGTCCATGTTCCCTGTCACTATGATCTCTACTACTGCTCAGGCCCTTGACCTTGGCATAAGCTTAACTAAGTCCTTCTTTTTTCACTCATACATTCTTTATTCTGCCCTTGATAAATCAATGTCATTTTTCTTTTTCCACTGCTTAATATGTAAAAGGATCTGATCAGATCCAGTTTTGGGCCAGCACTTTTTTCAAATTCATGAAAAAATGGCTGCATGCAGTCATTAACTTCTAATGCATTAAAAAGATGATGCCAATAAAGCAAAGTTCCTGTGTTTTTTTTATTAAACTTTCGCTCCTAAATAAAACAATCTTGATGGTCAATGCCTGTAGAAATGCTTTAGAGAGTCTAAAAATAAGGCTTGTATTTCCAGGCAGTGCTCCTGTCACACAGTGGCACACAAATCTGGCACTGCAGGGAAATGGTAACTTGTACCATTATTCAAAAAGCTGCAAGAGCCATAGGAGTGAGTGAAAGGAAGTCGCCGACAGCCAAGGTGACACCTGAGCAGTGTCAAAGCACACCCGGGCTGTGCTTTGGGAGGCGGCAGAGCTCCCTCGGCGCTGTTCTTCCCCAGCTCAACTCCGGTCCTGTGCCAGCCTGACCCCCCACGGGCCGGACTGCGCTTGGCAAAGCAGCAGATGATTATCCCCGGGGGGAAAAAAATCCCAAAAGAACAAGAAGCGGTGTTCAAACTCATCAAGAACCCCAATTTTCAATGACCAGCGCAGCTCCTCCCAGACAAGCAGCAAGATGTTCGGCGAGGAATGAAGTGACGCTGCTGGGCCAAGCTGCGGCCCTGCCCAGGCCAAGGTTCATAAAAGGAGCCCAATACAAGGGCAGCAACTCCCGGCCCCTCACCTTGTAGAGCTCGTAGCGCTCGTAGGAGGTGCCCCCGGGCGAGTCGGGGAAGATGTAGGGCTGCGGGTGCTGGCTGGCCCAGAACTCCGCCTCGCCGGCCTTCAGCAGCTCGGTGGCTTTCACCATGTCCTTGATGTCCTTGTTCCTGTCGAAGCGGTCCCTCAGGAGGCAGGCGAAGTAGCGGTACTTGTCCCTGCGGACAGAGGTCACGCACAGGGAGAGGGAAAACAACCACCTACCCCCCCCCACACACACCCCCCGGGCC
>VWZU01012788.1:237393-260075 GCA_013397095.1 Sterrhoptilus dennistouni
CTTGTTACAGGCTCTTAGGCTTGTCCAAGCCCCACTCCCAGGGCTTGTCACTTCCCGCCCCAGTCCCTCAGGCAGGGCTTGGGTCCCTCTCGGTGTCCCGAGGTTCAGGGACTCTGCAGACCCCGGAATCGTTTTGGGAATGTTTGTGCTGTGTCTGGGCGCTGGGGCTGCCGCTCCTCGGTTACCCCCCCTAGCTCTGGGGTTCGGCCGCCCTTCGCCCCCTGCCCTGCATTGGCATATCAGTCGTGGTTGTTTCTGATTGTATGGAACCGGTTTGGGTGGAAATGTTAGTCTTTTTAGGAAATTAGACGGAAAGCATTGCAGGTGCCCCGTCAGTGCCCCCGGGATGGCCCAGGGATGGCACTAGGAGGGAGAACACACAGCTCTTAAAAGGCCTTCTGCTGTTCCCACCCGTGGAAGGCTGGATGGGAGATGCTGCGTTTCCCCTTCCTTTATGCTTGTTGGCATAAATTTGTGTTTTCGTGTGAGAAGCGGATTTGTTTGCAGTAAAGAGCACATGTGTGTGCACTTTGGTGGTTGTGAGGGTGTGCATGATACACTCACAGAAAGTCTGAAGTTGCGCAGAGGCAAAAGTTTAATTTTTCTGTCGCTTCTAGTAAGGAGTAAGTTTTCAAGTTATGCAAGTAAGATTATGCTTGAGCATTTTATGACTTCCAGTGTGGTGGTCCAGGGTTTAGATAAGGTTTCTATTGTCTTCCCTAGCTGATTGATGCTCAGAGTAAAATGTAGAACAACTGTAAGTTCTAATTTCTGCCTTTGGTTTTCCATAGATATTGGTATTAACCTGACAGATCCTATGTTCAGAGGAATCTACAGGGGAACACAGAAACATCAAGGTAAATATTTCTTTCTTGCATGTCAGAACATGATGTTAGGGTTTCTTTCTTCTCCTCCTTATGTACTTGGGCTTAAGAAAGAAAGCCTGACTAAATAAGTTGGCTACCCCAATCAAAATGCATTGTCTTAATTGCTGTTTACATGCAAGTAACTCTGCTTCTGGAGCAAAATGGGCAATTGCTAATCTGCTTGGGATTACATTGAAAAACTGATATGAGAGTTATGGACAGTGGTCTGTCAAAGTGTTACATTGCTGAATCACAGTTACTAATTATAATGTGGGGCTTTTTGCTCTTCTGGCCTTTCAATACGGATGTAAAAGTGGAGAGCCTTCTAAAGTCTGTGGGAAAACTTCCACTGACTTCTTGGGTTTAAATTGTATCTCCAGTTATTGCACTTTGTTATTGTTTTATAAAGATTAATTACTGTGATTCAAAGATTTAATTACAAGAATTTTTACTGCATGAAAATTGAAAAGGAGTTGAATTATGCTGTAAAACCTCAAGTTCAATTTATGACATTTTATGAACTTTTGCAGATGACTTTCTGGATGTAATAGAGAGAGCAGTCAAAGTTGGCATTAAAAAGGTAATTTCTTATAATGAAATGGCTTTAAAATTTTAAGCTGCTTTCTAATATTTGTTTTTTAGTGCTCTCCCACTAAAACAATGTTTCTGGGACTTGAAAATGCAGTAACTTCCTTCAGTAGCACAAAACAGCAGTGCTCTGTCCAGAGTATGCACAGATCATTATTGGAGCTGATTATTGAAGTTGTGTGATATTGTAGGTAATGTGGATGTAGAAGTTATTTTGTACAGTTTCAACAGAAAGATGTTCTCCTCTGACCTGCTGTAGTGAAGTGGTACATAATTTTCCACGTTGTTTTGTAGGCAACCATTCCTTTTTTCTTGTATCCTGTGTGGCTCATAGAGAGTAAATCCTGTGAGGAGCAGCTGTGGGAGCTGGGAGTTGTTTAACTGGAGAAAAGGAGGCTCGGAGGAGACTTTATTGCTTACAACTCCTGAATGGAGGCTGTAACTGGGTGGGGATCAGTCTTTTTTTCTAAGCAAGAAGTGACAGGATAAGAGGAAGTTACCTCAGGCTCTGCCAGAGGAGGTTCAGGTTGGACATCAAGGAAGGATTTCTTCATGGAAAGGGTGATCAGGCACTGGAACAGGCTGCTCAGGGAAGTGGTGGCCATTGTTCCATAGGAGTGTTCAAGAAATGACTGGATGTGGCACTTGGTGCTGTAGTTTAGTTGACAAGGTGGTGGTGATCAGTCAGAGGTGGAACTTTGTCGTCTTGGAGGTCTTTTCCAACTTTAATGATTCTATGATTCTTATCAACAATTCCTGCAGAAGATCAAACTCTTCTGATTGAGGTTTTCAGATATTTCTGTATATAAAGGAAATTGGTAACTGCAGAAGAGCTGTGGGAGTGCCCCCGAACTCTTACAGTTGAGACATCTGCATGTTTGCTGGTAAATACTGGTTTACATGTACTAAAGCAGCATCATCAGAAGAGAATTTGTAACTCTGAACTTGAAACTGGTGTTTCCGGAGTGCATCACATTCCATAGTTTAGCCTGCCTCTCTTTAAACTGAATAAAGTTTTGACAAAAATATGAATTACCATAGAATACAATGCATATTGTCACAAACTGTTCTACTGCACTAATACTGCATTAGAAATAAAGAAGTAAATGCTCCTCTAGCAGAGGAACGAACATCTTGGGAGTTTGTTGAAAAACTCTCATCTGAAAAGAGTGGGAAGTGCACTGGGATTGCAAAAAAGAAAAGCAGTGATGGAGAAATTACCTCACTGCAGCAAATACAGGGATGAGGTCACATTTCTATGTGCTGCATAAGTGCTATTTAATTTTGATACCACCCTCTAAAAATAAATGGCTTTTTTTTTATTAGTATTTTATCATCAAAAATAGATTACCTGCATAACTTTTTCAAGATGCACAGTGGATTGAGAAATGTTATTCATTTCCTGTCCTTAGCTGTTCTCAGTCTCTACTGGCCTGTACAGTGTCAGAAGCCTATTCCATCACAGATTGTTCCTGCTTGCCTAGAACCTCAATGTGCTTATTAGAAAATACCTCTATTTTTCTATATAGCTGGTGCTTTATGGTATTTTTTAGTGCAGTTTTGCTCTGTGTGGTGTGTGCACTGAGCCATTTTCAGCTTACCATTTCTTGGTGATGTTGTTGGGACGTGTCCCTCTGTCGTGAGCACACTGCAGGAATCTCTGAGCTGGGGCTGGACAGCACACACAGGGAGAAGAGATGTCCAAAAGCACTGTAGACATGGTTGTTACAGCCTAAGATGAAATATTCTGCAAGTGGTGGTTAAAAAAGTACACTGTAGGCAACAATTCTCATGTGATAACTTTAAGGTGAAAATAAAAGAGCAGAGATGGAAATTCTTAAGTTTATAGTCCCAGCTCTGATACAGACTCATATTTTGGTTTAACTACTTACTCATGTCTTGTTTGGGTCTTTGGGAGTCTATATTTCCCCCAGATATAAGACAGGGAGAATATTTCTAAGTATCATTTTTTGAGTGCAAATACAGTCTTCAGTCATTGTTTTGGGAAGCTAATATTGCTGCACATTGAAGTGTTTTATTCCTTTAGTGATTTAAATACCATACAAGATACTTGATGAAGGGGGAAAAATCGTATTTTGCTGCCTGCTGTATTTAGTAGCTCCTGAGGACCACTGAGGTTCATTGCTGATTTATGAAATCTTGTTATATATATATTAGTAATTGTATTCTGATGTTCTCTGTCGAGATCCTTCTGTCTATCTGAGTGTTTTCTTAAACATTCTGTTTGATGTTCAAAGAGCATCCACACTGACAGTACTTTTCTTGTTTCAAGTTTTTGATTACAGGTGGGAGTTTAGAAGACAGTCAAAATGCATTGCAGCTGGCACAGACAAATGGTATTCTCACTTTAAATTTACATTGTCAGTCAATAATTTAACCTTCTATGCTCTCAGAATTGAGTTCAAAAGGACCTGCCCCAGAGGTGTTTACAGAATCTCAGATGAAAATGAGAAATTACATTTCAGAGTGGGATGAATGCATTGTGTATGAGTTTGTGTGTTGCTCTTTATATCCCTGATGTTGGAAGGAATCACTCTTTTCCTGTATGTTCTATTTCTAAATAAAAATAGAAATTATAGGAAAATTCTGGAATAAAAATATTGATACAAGTTTCTGTCCTAGAAATAAGGTAAAATGCTTACATGTTGTGAAATATATGGGATTTGTTGCCTTCTTGTTCATTTTTTACTCACCAATCTGTTATGACCATCTTGACGATGAGAGGTATCTTTCTTTTGATCATTCCCCTCGCTTTTCTTTTCTTTCTGTGAGAGTGGCTCTTCTCTTTTCTTTAGGCAAATTTCATTTCACTAATTACTTTAATTTGTATTTGAACTAAAACATATGATAAAGTACTGTTTACTAACAGAAACATAAAATAGTTTTGGTTTGAATGAACTCAGGGAGATAATTGGGTCCAACCCAGTCCACCTCCCCACTTCCCATCAGGAAGGCAGGACTGGCTTGAACATTAGGGCAAGTTGCTCGGGGCCTTATCTGGTTTTTCCCTTCCCCAGTGCTTTTACACTTAGCAGAAATGTTTGTTTTGGTAAGTTAATCTAGATCAGATACTTGGGTAAATCAGGCAGATGTGACCTCTGAAATTCTCTCAGAGCTTATGCAGGGCACGTGAGGGAAGTACTCTCTGCAGTTCTTACAGCTGGGATAACCTGATGCACTTTGAACAAGATGTATTTCTAAATGATCTCAAGAGGTCTCATCCAGCCTCAACAATTGTATGATTTTTTGAGGGCTGCTCCACCACAACAGTTCAGCTCTAAGCTGCAGTTTTGGAGTACACCAAATAAAGTTACTAAAAAAAGGCACATACACACTCCCCCACTGGAGATATTGTGTGACATTTTTAAGGCAGAAAATGTCTGTCTAATAAAATTATCATTAAGATAAATATGGTCAAAGGGAGTTTTCTTTTAAAATTGTGACCGTTAAAAAAACCCTTCCAGAGACAGATGTTGTCTATACCCTGAATAAATTTAGTTTTTTTCTTTTTCCTTAAAATCCCCTAATACTCTCTTGCTTTAGACATGTTTTTCAGTACAGTTGGCTGTCATCCTACCCGCTGTGGAGAATTTGAGCAGAGTAGCCCTGAACAGTATTTATCTGGATTAAAAAATCTGATTGAAAACAATAGGACAAAGGTAGTAGCAGTTGGAGAATGTGGCTTAGGTAAGTGTTATCTTATTACTTAAATATTTATTTTTTTCTAGACATAACTAAAAAAAATTCCTAAAATACTAAATGGTTTTTTGTTCTTTCTGTTTGTAGATTTTGATAGATTAGAATTTTGCCCAAAGGACATCCAACTCAAGTAAGAAACTTTTGATGATTGTGAGTTGACTTGTAGCAATTTGCTGGAGTGTTTTCTATCTTATGTTCTGCCACATAACATACTGTCACATCTAGTTCTAAAAGTTACAGGGTTGGGCCCAGAGTTTTTTTGGCAGAATTGGGAATTTAAAGAAATATGCCCACATTAAAATAGTGCAATGTGCTAGAATTTGCTACCTGCCTGGTGTTGACTTATGTTTAACATGTCATACGTCAGCATGTCTTTTTCTGTAAAACTGATCAGAAATTGTGGGTTTCTGGGTGTGACAGATGTTCATTCTTGCTAATAGTTAAGAGCTCTAAGAGACTCGTGGGAAAAATAACATAGATGCAGTGTGTGAAAGAATTGGGTTGTTGAGTGAAAAGCATGAGGAAGGGAACAGAACTATCAAAAGCATGAGTCAGCAGTGGGGAAAAAGCTTTTGGTAAGGAAGGTGTTAGGTAGAAGCAGATAATGAAGGGCTGATGGTAAAGGTAGTCAGGAGGTAGAGGAGCAGCACATGCAGCATAGATGCTGAATGGAAAGAAGCTACCACAGCCCCTAAAATCAGACTGCATTCTTGTATAGAGAACAGCTCTCTGCAGAGGGAACTGATTGAAAGATACAGGTGATAAATTCAAATAAGATGAGGGATTAATTAATTATATTTGCATGTTACTGTTTTGAGTAAATTAGTCACTGGGGGGCCGTGGTTGGTTGTGTTTTTTCTGATTGCTGCAGGTTGGCAGTAGGAGGAGTTAATTTCTTCATAATGCTATAGACCTACAGTGACATACTCTGCAAAGGGGACAGGACATTTTTTCCTGGTAGAATTCAGTGTACATGAAGGTCAGCAAAGCACACCTGAGAGCATAATCTGTTTCCTTTCTGTGTCAAACTAAAATACTGATGGAGTATCAGATTTTAAGATCCTCAACTGCCTTGATGTTATAGAGGGAAAAAAAATATATCTCATTTCCTTGTCCAGCGGACTGCAGCTGAAGAGCTGTAGTGACTTCTAATTGGGTGCAGTGAAATTGAGTTGTAAGGAAAGAGATGACAGGCCTGATCAGTGAACTGAACAGAGGAAGGCAGAGTGTGAAATACATGGAGACACTTCACTGGTTTTCGTCTGCTCTGGAGTTCAGGTGCAGCAGTCACGGGGAGGGCTGGCACAGCTGCACAGTTCCCCCACAGAAGTATGTTTGTTTCTCAGGAAGTTATCAGAACATGACCTCTGTTTCATTTAGTACTTAATCAATATTTTTCTGTTCAGTTATGCTGTGTTTTCTTTTGGATAATTTTCACCTGTAAAAAATGAACATTATTTTTGATTCTTATTTTTCAGTTTAAAAGTTAATAAAGATAAGAATCTAATGAAGATGAAATTTCTATGTCGTAGTGTTCTTAAGAAATTTTTATTTCAAAAATCTTCCCCATTCTCAGAATTTTTCCAACAGAAAGCAGTGATTTGAAAAGTAGTAAAATGAAGGTACTGCCTTCATATTATGATGGAAGTCATATTATAAATGGACTGGTAAGCGTATAAAGGTTTCACATGTGCTGTACTGCTGGGAGGGGTCTGTGGTGTGTAGCAACACAAAACCAGGAGTTTTCCCAACCAAACTGGGGGAAGTGAACAATATCACGTGCACCTTTACTCAAATTTATTCAGAAGTGTTTGTCTGGAGATCTACCTCAGCAAGGCCAGTTTGCTGTAGCTCCTTTAGTGTCTTGATCCTGTAGCATTTGAATGCGATGGCCTAAATTAAGCTTGCTCAAAGGAACAGGTTATTCCTTAAGCACTGGAACTCATCAGGGTTAGTTTCCTACTGAGTTATTTTTGTTATTGTTCAAATCACTGTATGTCTGGTTTCTTCATGCTTTTCTAGGGTTTGGGTTTTTAAATTTTTAAAAATTATTATTTTTGTCTCTTCAATAACTTCCCCATCCACCTCCCCTTTCTCTTTGACAGGCCAAGGAACAACATGTGTTGGACTTTGTTGTTGCTAGGAATGGAAAAAGTATGAGTTACCTTTCCATTTGTAGGGGCACTAAACTTTCAATGGCTCTACCTTTCTCAAAATTAGATTGAAATTGGCCAGTATGTTACTTAGGGAGCTAATTTGCAGTTCTGTCTCTAAAACCACTTTCCCATACGAAACAAGTATTCTGTTAAAAAAAAGCCATACCAAAAATTGTAGCTATTTAACCACAAGAGCAGTCATGAGTTGCAATTAATTTATATTTAGTCAAACAAGCTAAACTAAGCATGATATCTAGACAAAGAAGATTCAAAGTATGTGTAATGCATTCTCATTAATTTTCATGTCAGTTTTCAAGGTTACAGCTGATTTGTTTAACCTGTTTTATCTCAAGGATTTGCACTGATTAACAGGGAGGTAACTTTCATCTGAGAAATATCAACTTGTAATATACAGAAAATAGTGACAATGACATTAAATTAAATGACTAGTTGCATATTTGTTTAGGGTCTTTTGTATGGTTGGGTTTTTTAGGAGAATGTAAATCAAACTAATGGTTTGCTGCCAGTTTGCCCAGTTGATAAGTGACTCACAGAGAGTAGTGTGATCACTGGAGTTTCCCTGTGAAATGGGAATTTCCCAGTGCCCTGGACTGTGTTTTAACAGCAACACCTCAAGAAATCCAGTGTGTGCAGAGAGCCCCAGCCTGCTGGGAGGGGCAGTGTTGTTCTACTGCTTCACCCAAATAGAATCGTCTTTCAAAGGCGTGTGGACACTGAGTCACCCATGCACTGCTGGCCTTGTGCCAGGCTTCAGTTCCTCTGCTGTGTTCCCTGGGCATGGGTGGTTTCCCTGCCTGGGTGGAGTGGGGCAGCAGGGATGTGGAATGGTAATTGCAGAGCTTGCTGCTAATGAGAAGCACAGGTTAGTTCAGTGCTAAGTAGTCTTCCTTTGGCAATTGCACTGGGAAACCTGGTTACCTCCTTACCTTCTTCCTTCTGCCCACATTGCAGTGCCTCTTCACAGGGTGGGGCCTCACTGGTACTGCCCCATCAAGGGCAACTCGAGGAGTACAAAGTTAGAGGGGGATAAAAAGGAGTGAAAAGGATGCAGGAACACAGAGGAGGGGAGGGAAAACAGGTAAAGACAACAGGCAAAATGGGGCAGAAATATCATGTCTAGTCTGATATTTGTTCCACCCCAAGAGAGGACAGACTCACCTCCATGGATTGTCACTCACAGCTCAGCAGCTCTGATGCAGTTTGGCCACTGGAGGCTGTAGAAGCCTGTACATTGCTTCCCTGCTCACCCTCGTCGTGTTTATGAGTGTTTATTGAAATAGTGGCCTTTGTGTCATCCACACTCTCCCATTCCTGACATTTCAGAACATTGTGGAAAGAACAGTCAGTTCCTCTTCATTAAAAATAAATAAATTTAAAAAATGAACTCCAGCACCCACACTACACAGAAGTACATGCTCAGCATATACACATAGACATTCTGCAGTACTGAGGCTCTTACCTGTCTTCAGGCATAGATCACAACTGTGGCAATACACATGGGAAAGAAGTTCTTGCACAAATAAGAACTTTTGTTTAGCAAATCCATTAGTTCTGTTCTGGAGGACAGAAGCTTGGGAAAAAAATCTTTTACTGTCTTTATTTGTTCTTACAGAGTTTTTCTTTAAAGGTGAATTTTATTTTACAGGTATTTTGAAAAACAATTTGACTTGTCAGAACAGAGTCAGCTGCCCATGTTTCTGCACTGTAGAAACTCACATGCGGATTTTTTAGGTGGGTTTTGTTTGAGAATTTCATATTTAGAACAAATTCTGAATATGAAAATCTTCTATATTCATCTGTTATAAAGCTGTCTTACATTTTTATTTCATTTCACAGACATAATGAGAAGAAACCGAGATAGAATTGTGGGAGGAGTGGTAAGTATGTACTTCAGTGTAGCATTCATTTTTCCATGACTGTGTGTGAATATTACTGCTTAATATGCAATTTCTTGCTTGCCACAGAATCTGGGTAGGCTTCCTGTTTTATGATTTAAACTGTTATTAACTAGTAAATTTTCCAGTCCCTTTTACTATTTTTATGTTCATTGCTTATTCAACAGGATTTTTGCAAGGTAAGAAGATAGGCTGAGAAAAAGCTGTGCAGCTGATGTGAACAGTTTTTCTTGACCTGCCAGGAGGACAGTTTAAGCACCTCATAATTGACATTGGCCTTTTCCCAGTTCCTCCTCAGTGTCTGTAGCTGCCGTGCATTCAGACTGCAGATAATTTAGATGTGTGTTCCCAGTGGAAGCCATAGCCTCAGACATTTGCTTCAGATGTTGGGACATAGTTTTCAAATTAGATCCAGATGGAACTCTTGATTACTTTATGTCTTTAGATATTCAGATCACATTTTTTAATTTAGAAGTCTAACGGGAAAAGCTTTGGGTGAAACGGTCAGGGAAGTCCAGCAATGCTTTTTCAGGTTTTCATTATGACTGGATTTTTCAAAAGTAATAAATGCTCATGATTCTAACATGAGACCACATCTCCTACAAGAATATCACAGTCCCCAAGTTTGTTGTTACCCTTCCCCACCCTCAGTGCTTTGCATGTTCTGCTCCTATGTAATGCTCTCAAGGGTCTCCTTCCTCCCCTCCTTTCTTTTTTCCTGCAGAGCCAGGAAAAGAGGGGAGAAACGAGCAGGCATCTTCTGCAGCTGCCTGTCCCTGTCACAGCACGGGGAGGCAGAGCAGACAGTCTCTTTACTCCACTCAGGCTGAGAAGATGCAGTTCCCAGCTGCATTACACTGTGTAACTTGTGACCCTCCAGTTTCCTCTCTGGAATCACCAAGTCACTGGAATGACCAAGCGGATTGTCTTGCTAGTTCCAGTGGACTGACATCTGGAGAACAGAATGCTGCTTTTATGGTGGCCCTGACAATGCCCTGAAGGGAATACTGAGAAAAGAATCTAAAAATTCACCATGCACAGGATTACTTCCTGAGTATGATCTCCCAGTTATCAGTTCTCCCAGTTACAGAGAGTTCCAGGGCCAAAAGAGTATTACTGGATGGGCCTTTTCTACACATATTTATCACTGTTAAAGTGTAGTAACCACTTCTAGTGCAGCATTCAGGTGACTTCAGCCTGAACTTTGCTCAAATTCAGAATCAACTGAGCCATGTTCCATCTTGATGTCTGTAATGATGTGTAGCGCATACTGTTGAAGGTATTTGATGCTAAGGTAATACGTACTTGAATCATTGGGATTTTAATAAAAGTACATACGTATTTTTATGTCTGTGAAGCTATATTTATGTGTTCTAGGTACATTCTTTTGACGGCACAAAGGAACAAGCAGCAGCTCTAATAGATCTGGACCTTTATATTGGAATAAATGGCTGGTAAGTTCTTTACAAGAAATATAACTACTTTAAAACGGCAGCTGTAGCGAACTCATTGCTTTCTTTAAACAATGAGGTCAAGTTTTCAAAGCTCACTAGACCCTTAATCATCTGACAGATTTAGAATTGCTCTCATTAGTCTGTTAGCCATCAAAGTTCTTGCCGTGCAGCTCAGTCAGCTAATCCATGTCCACTCTACTAACCTCAGGACAATCCTTGTTTGTAATTAAATAAGGCTGTTGAGTGTGGAAAGATTCCTTCTGAGGAGCATTTCAAAAACAGCCTGACTTTAAGCTGCCTGTCAAATGCTAGAGCAGTGCAAATGTAACCTGAGTGCCTCATCTCCTGGTTATGCAGTTTGGATTCTCAGCAGTCACCTGGCCAAATGCCAGCCAGCACCACTCTGTAAAGGCACAGAGGCTGTAACCAGGCAAGTAAGGGCAGCCAGAGGGGTTCTACAGATGGCTTCTCCCACTAACTAAACTTGCTATTTTCTCCACAGTTTTAATTTACGGGCAGTATTGTTAAAAAAGGAAGCAAATTTTATTAATTAACAAAATTACTTAGGAAGCTGCCTTTGCTACAAAATACTTTAACAGGCACAGTAATTATTTTTATACACTTTTTGTGTTTTTTTTTTAACCAAACTCTAAATTTTCTAGTTCACTGAAAACAGAAGCCAACTTGGAAACACTGAAATCAATTCCTAGTGAACGATTAATGATAGAGACTGGTAAGATTTTATATCTTGGTCAGTTTGTGACAATGGGCAATGAGATGTACTGGTATAGCAATCATAAAGCAGAATCAAGACCTAAAGGATTCACAACAGTGGCTGTTTTCTCTACTTGGGAAAGCAGTTTACAGAACTACTCCTTTCCAGCCTTGTGCTGGAAGGAATAAGCTGCTGTGTCAGTTCCTGACATTGCAGGGGAAGATGAAAAGGACAAATTGACAACTCGGATTTTTAAACGTTCCAGAATCCTGTTAGAGTATCTTTTAAAATGTAGCTTGCTGGAGATGTGCTAAGCACAGGGCAATGGCTATGAGTTATCCACTGGCAGCAGCAATGGCATTTGGAAACAACTGCTCTTTAAATGGAATAGGTGGAAGAATGCTTGAATTCCCCTCTTAGCCCACTGAGCAGTCATTTTAATGGACTGACTAGGGATGTTTTCTTTTTTCATGTTCAGTTATCAATAGCTGACAAGCTACACATAGAGTAATTATTTTAAATTCTGACTCTGAGAAAGGAAAAACGCAAACTGCTAAATCCTTACATTTATTTGCACGAGGTACAGACCTGTTGTACAGGAAGTTTCTGTGGAATGCATGCAGTGTATCTGGCTGTCTTTATCATGTCAGAGGAAATTAGTGTTATGTATTATTATTGCTGATTTTTTCAAGTGTGAAATCCTGAAGATAATGGTGTAAAAATCCAAGATGTTAAATTGCCCAGATCTCTTAAATTTCCTTTTGAGTTGGAGATCACTGCTAGAAAGAGACTGCAGGCACTTTTGTCGGTAGAAGTAGTTCATTAAACTATCTCATGCTACTCTTAAACAATTGCATTCCTAATTCTTTTTTTCAAATTAAACTAGATGCACCTTGGTGTGGAGTGAAAAATACTCACGCTGGATCAAAATACGTTAAAACTACATTTCCTACAAAAAAGAAATGGGAAAAAGGGCATTGCCTGAAGGACAGAAATGAACCCTGCCATATAATGTAAGTGTATCACTGTACTCCTAGTTTAAATACTTCAACTCTGGAAAAAAAAATAGAAAAATCCCAGTTCACTAGTAATGTAGAAAATAGAAATTAATTCAAAATGTACTGAAACTTGTGCAAGGTTTTGCTTTATAGGCTGTGGAAAAAATTAGAAGTCTTAATTTTCCTTCTAAAGCAATTCTGGATGTACAGTGCTCTCTGAAAGTGAAAGCAGTACCATTTTTATTTTTTCACTTGATGAATGTAGAAAGTTACACCCTCTAAAATAACTTGACTTCAATATTTATTTCAGTCACTTGTTGTTCAGGTAATTTTTAAAACTGATCCAGCCTTGGGGATCAGGAGCCAGTCCCACAGGTGGGGCAGTGCCTGTGACATGAACTGCCACAACATGCATTTTGTCAGGGATGTTTCTTCCTTCTGCTGCTGTGCTTCAAAGAATCTGATCCTGTGAAATTTAGATACGACTGACAGCAGCCAAGATACAGAGTAGTGAAAGAAAACCCCAGGGGCTTATGGACAGAATTGGTTATAGTACAGACACTGTTTTCTGCCTCCTTTCCACACAGCTCCTCACAGAAGTGTGAAAAGCAGGAAAATGTGTAATTGTAGTAGTGAAAATATTTAGTTACCTGCATTAAATACCATTAATAGATCAAATGCTGAATTGTCAGAATTCCCTGTCTAGATTTTGAAATACTGCTCCAGGATCATAGTAAAGATCCATGTATGTAGCAAGGTGTCTGAACAAGAGTTTATTTGAGCAGTGAAAGGAATTCTGTTGCTTTTTGAGACATGAAGGAGTTTGGAAAACCACTGATGATGTAAAAGTACAGTTTAGGTTTACATGGTGGCATCTCCCAGTATTCAGATATATTTAATACAATTAGGTAAATTGTAACACTCATTGAAATTATTTTTTTTTTTTGGCATTTTAAATGTGAATAGGACACATTAGCATGGGGAAGGGTTCCTTCAATATTTGAAGACTTTCTAGGGTCAGTCCATGATTTTGGAGTGGGGGAAGTTGAAAACTCTTCTGATCACAAGTGCAGAGCCTCTATCGTTACTTTTTCTACCAGCCCTTATGTCAACAGCATCCCACGTATTTGTCCGCTGACTTACAGAAATGTTTCAGAAACCCCCAAACTCAAAATGCACAGATACAGAGTACACAAATGCACTTAAGATCATTACACAAATGCTGTGCTTCGGCTTTTGCATTCTTTTATGAAAAAAATCTTGTTTGGCTCAATCTTATTTTGAAATTATCATCCCAGTAATGTTCATTGTAACCAGTTGAATTTCAAGAACCTCTTAAACCGTAAGAAACATGGTAACTGATAAATTGGTATTTTGCAACTTTTCAAGTAGCAAAATCTGGTGTGAGGGAATGTTACTCAGTCCACAAAGTGTTTTTAATGTTTAGGGTATATATACAATTTAATACAGCTCAATTGGCATGAGGAATTTTCCATTTGTCTGTTTTGGTGCTGGACACCTTTCAGTTTTGATAGTGATACTTCTGCTTCATACACATATATATATACATTTAGAACTACTCCCCTTGGAAGCTATTTTTTTTAAAATTCAGCCACAAGAGACTTCTCTTTTCACCTCAGCAGTTTCACATACCGCCTTCTACTGCATCCAAGTGAGGAGAGCTAAGTAAGCCCTAAATCTTGGGTGAAATTCTTTGGTATTTGTTACTTGTTTCTGAGTAGCTCTGATCTCACTCCATCTCATATGGAATATCTTCTTAAATCAAGATGCTGTTTGGACAATTCTGCATCTAGGAAAATATTTGCAATGAAATAATTATTAAAAGCAACTTTTCCTACTCTGTCTTTCATGAAAAGTAGTTTAGCTATTGCCTCAGTTTAGAGGCAAAATCTGAAGCCCACCAAATGCTACTACCAAGCTTAAGCTTCTTACTCTGCACGGTGAAGTTTGAAGTTTTCTACTGCTACTGGAAAAATCAAAGTATGATACATCTGAGGAAGGGTACAGAATATTACTGTTTCTTTGAAAGAATGACTGCTACAAAATCAAGAAAGCAATTGCAGAGAAAGTGTTGTGGCTTGGTTTTAATCATGTCCATTCCATTTATAGCCTCCTCTTTCTGGCTTGTATCAAGGCCCTGGGGCTTTTGAAATTCCTCATTTAATATTTACTGCAAATACCTGACCATATTAATCACAATTAAGCTGAAGAACAGGGAAGTAGGAGTAAGGTACTTTGGCAGCACTGTGCTCTGATAAAGCTGTATCTGGAAGCTTTACCTTAGACCAGTCTATTCATAGTGCAGCTTTAGCCTTGACAGGCTAACAAGTTTTGTTTGAAAAATGAAGAGCATTGATAAAGACACCCACAAAATGACACTTCCTTCAAAACAGAAAGCTGTTTAATTACCTCCAAACAAGAGTCAAAAGACCAAAGGTGAATCTGTACCAGTGAGCAAACCAGTGTTCAGTGTAAAGGAAATGGCAGTTAGTAACTTAAAAGTGAAGCTATTTGCATATCTGAGCACCCTGCCCTATTGCTCTTAGTGTAGGTTTTTATTCCAGCTTAGTGACTTGTACATACATATGCAGCAATCTGAAGTACATTCTGAAGTACTGGGTTTCAGTCTTCTAATATAAAACTTTCTTTTTTAGTCAAATACTGGAAATAATGGCGGCAGTAAGAGAAGATGACCCACTTGAGTTGGCCAATACTCTATATAGCAACACCATTAAAGTCTTCTTTCCAAATATGTAAAGTTGTTTTTCTTACATTTATTCAGCATAACTTCAGTAAATATTTTGCAAAATCTTAAAAACCATCATACCTGCAAGTTCTAATGAATGGAAGCCAATATGTAGTGGGTTTGGGTTTTTTTTTTATGGTACAAGATTAAAGCTGCTTTTGAAAAGGTGATCTGCATCTGTGCAGTTTCTCAGCCCTGTTCCCCTTCCGTCAAGATTCGGGATGGACTTCAAGGCCAGCCCCTGCCTCTGACTCCAGCTGGCAGTGGAGGCACAGGATGAGCCCCAGGCTGCTGCATTCACATGTAAAGCACTTGAAGCTACTGCTGGCAGTTCAGGAGGGTGGGACACATCCATGGCATGCGCTTTGCTCCTTCACCAGAAAGCTGAGCAGTGTCGCCTTTTGTTCCACATACGCAAATGCTATAGCATTAAGTCTACCAACCTAAATTTTTTATTTATTTTTTTAAAACACAACTCACTAGTTCTTTTGCGATAAAGCTCTGCTAATACTGAATTTGTAAGTAAAGCTGCTTTGGCTCAGGCTTTCATTTCCGAGTTGACCTGCTGAACAGTCTGTTTTCACCAGTATTTTTCATTTGCATCCAGAAGACATTGATTGGGGATTACTGGTACACAGTCTTTGGCACAGCATTATCACTACATCAATTAAAGAGTGTTTTTCCAACCATCTTAAAAACGTGAAAACATTTTATTCCATGTACAATAATGTACATAATTTTAAGGTGGTCATGAAAGAGACCAGCAAAAATTAGAGGTATATTTACAGTAGCACACACCACAGTAAACAACCACCATTCACAGACTCAACATTGAGATACTGCTGTTGTGCTTAAGTACAATAACTACAAAGTGATACTTTTATTCTGTTGAAGTCAATCTTGAACAAATACCTCACGGCTTAGTAAAGGACATCCTAATCACCAAGGGAGTTGGAGTCAACATTAAGAGTCTCATTCAAGTGCTGTGCCACACAGTCACCATCTTCCTCATCACTATCAGAACTGTCATTATCTTCATTTAATTCATTTTCAGCATCAGCAGCTTCTTCTGCAACCCGTACAGGATTTTCATTTGGTGCTACAAACCCGTTATTGTTAGAGATATTGGCATTTTCTTTGTCCTCAATATACACTTTCTGATGGCACATGGGGCATGTGTCCTGAATGTACAGCCACTTCCGAAGACAAAGTGCATGAAAATAATGGTTGCATGGAGTAATGCGGGCAGAGGTGGTGAACTCGTGGTAGCAGATTGCACAGACGTCATCGATTTCATGTAACCGAGCTCCTTTCACCTCCGGAAGTGAGTTGATTTTCTTCACAGCAGTTCGGCGGTTTATAAAAGTCTTCCAGCCATTCTTGGCTTGCAGGTAGATGTTGAAGTACGCATGCAGACACATCATGCAAGCGCGAATCTTGCTTCCCGACTCAAAAACCATTGTGTAAGCTCCATTTCCAAACATGATTACTCCAAATATAAACTCAATAATATTGCCAATTGAGCGAACATAATAGACATAATCATCAAGTTTTTCCCATAGCACATTATAATAGCCATCAATCATAAACAATATATAAACAGTGATAGAAACTATTACTTTTAGGCAAAGCTCTACACAGAACGCTGTGACTGCAAAAAGCCAAGTATTTAGTGCATAGTGGTGCCAGAGGATGTAACTGAGCAGAACTGGAAGAACAAAAAGGCAAGCGGAGACAAACAGTACAGGAAAGTGTCTGCGGAATGACGACACATGGGAGGCACTGAGAGACATCAGCACGGGGTCTGTCATTCCATGGATAAAATGCAGGACTGCGGTCAACAAAAGGCACATGTTTCGACTCAGGCGAACCAGTCGTTCCTCTGGTTTCAGTCCACTTAAACCAGTCTGCAGAGCCAAAATGAAAAACAAGACGGGTGCTACAAACCCAAGCCTTTTGTCATCCTCATCAGTCGATCCAATGAAGGCCAGGATACCGAGTCCCAAATAATGCGCTATTGAGGAAATGACGGCACTCATGCCCAATACAGTTAAAGTAGAGTCACACCCACTTATGATCAGGCTGCAGATCAGTTCCCAACAGTTATCCCACGATATCAAGAAGAATTTTTCTTCCGTGTTGTTTTCAGCCATCTTTACAACATATGTTAATACCACAGCTTGTGCTGTAAGTCTTGTTAGCCAAAAGACACGCAGTACAGCTGGAAACCGAATCCTCTTCCATGTATCTTCCATCAATAGCTGTAATCCATAAATACGATACATGTGCCTCACCAGCAGGTAGACGTATCGTACCGAATAATAGAACCACTTCATTTTTGTAACTAAAATGGCCGTGGTATTTAGTGTCAGAACTAGGCCTGAAATAAAAACAAGTACTTGCCGGACATTTAAAGGTAATTCAACAACCAAGCCAATTACAGGAATCAGTATATCCAGGATGATGAGTTGAGAGTATATGGATTGCATGTTTAGCAACGTAACATATCCGATTCCAAAGGTAAGCTGAAGGATCGAAAGCGCCATCCATAGCGAAGGTCCTTTATGTGGGAAGATCTGAATTCCAAATGCAGCTGTGTAGTAGGCACTGTGGAAGTTTATGTGCAAAGCAGCATAGTAATTCACCAACACTGAAGTTGCAGCCAGCAGAAATGCTGAGGCGATCATGTAGAACTTGAAAAGTGCTCGCTGTTGTAAGACCAGAACAACGCTGGATACAAAGACACCTAAAATCAGATTGAAATTATTTAGTTCGCAACAGAAGTTCAACAACAGATTTTAACCTATTAGCTTTAGAGCAACATGTATTTAATGTATCACTTCCCCATTAGTCACTTGTAACTTTGCATTACCGATGGTGCCCTTTTCAGAGAACAGGCAAGAGGACTAGTTAATCTCTGCATTTGACATCTGTGCACTACAGCTGTGATGCAAAGCCACTGCAAACCCTAAATCACAATTACTATGAAGTTCATTGCAGTTTTAGACTTAGAACAGTGACAACTCACAGCCTTTCAGCCTTTGTAGTTCTAAAAATAAACAAAAAAAAAAAAAAACAAAAAAAAAAAAACCCAACAGATAGAGAGAGCATCACCTTTGTAAGCAAAGCTAATAAATAAATGAGTAAAATTTAGTATGTCCCCAAATTCACTTGAACAAGGCACTCAACTACAGCCGTCCAAGCTGGAGTACTAAAGATAACTAACCAAAACACTTTAGTTAAACTCTTTAATGGGAAAATAGTGAAAAATTGCTGTAGTTTGCTCTGGGGAAGGCACTCCTATTTCCCCTCAGTTTGCTTTTATTTCTGGTGACAGTAGTGACAAAAGGTCATGTGAAGAAAACCTTCCACTTTTGTGCACAGAATCCAAAACTGCACCAATCACCCCTTTGCCAATGCCAGTGCAAACCTGTCTGTCTTGTTAGAAGTCAGATTTAGGCCTTGAAATTCCTGTTTGCTAACCTCTTCCCTCATATTGATCATGACCACATCTTGACCATGCCTGGGAATTCTTCCTTCCTATGAGAAACCCTGTCAGAGCAACTGCAGTATTGGGAGTTTGGGATTACATGTCACTGCAGTAAACTTCAGTAGTGTAATTTATGAATTCCATCACTGTGTACTACACAGGTAAGGGCTTTGCCCTAAGAGGTGTTAAATTAAATGGCACTTAGCACTAGATTAATTTCCTTAAACAGTTTCTTTTTCAGGAAACACACTGCCTTGTTTTGGACTTCTCCATCAGCTTCCACTCTATGCAACTGCTTTCTCACCCAAACCAGTTTGGAGAGATTTCTATCTCTACAACTTATATTTGATTCTAAGTTGCTTTCAATCTCTGTACTAAAACCAATGAAATCACCAGTAATCCTCTTTCTGCTGGAGGACAGCATGAGTTTTTTTCTGACAGTTGTAGTTTAGGTTGTTCTAAATCTGCCATAAACAAGTGTTTAAAAAATTTTTAACACATAGTCTCTTGATCATGAGAATAATATCTTTGAAATAGCATTTGATTCTACCAATAATGTGATCACTGCCTGTATAAAGAAAAACAACAATAACCAAACAAAACCACCAAAGCCTGGAGGACTGAGAAGAAGGGAGAGGATCAACATGAATCAACTGCAAAAGGCAGGCTACAAATAAAGTTATTAATATGCCTGAACAGTATTCCTTGCCAGTAGCACTGGCTGATATAAACATTCTCCTTAACTAATCATTCACCTGGTAACCTTGTGAAGTGGACTGAGGAAAACCCTCTGTCAGTTTTCAGAAAGCCCCTTGCATTGGTAGCTCAGTTTTTCCAAGAAAAGATAAATATTGGTTATATGCAGCACTTTTTACAAAATAAGCTTGACAGCTGCCTTGTCATTTTAGCCACCACAAACATCTTTAGGAAAACCAATACTGCTGACGAGTTAGTAGCCTTTGTCTTTTCTCAGAAGTGACAGAAAAGGCTCACATGCCTGTACAAGATCGTTATTTATGTAATTCTGATCATTTGAGCCAAAGGAGATGCATTTTGCAGTAAGCAGGCTGCTCTGAAACACGCCTTAACAAAACCTATTTTTGTGCCTTGCAGTGGCAGTAACGGGCCTGTATTTAGATACTGCAGGTCATCTTCAAACACAGACGTTTCACATGCAAGACACATCTCTAAAAACAGTACAACAGTGAGTCAATAGAGCTTGTCCTACTGCTTCCTCTGAAAAGAGACTAACAAAAAGTACAGCACATCTCTGTTAACACTTACGGGAAAAAGTCAAGACTCACTGAAGGAGGTAACACATCTCAGAAGGGGCAGTGACCACCCCTTTCCTCCATCTCCATTTATGCCATTTAGTCCATCTCAACACGAGAAGACTTTGCCCTGCCCTGTGCCCATCCCCCTTTGTCCTCCAAAACAGTAAGTCTTTTTCCATTTTCCCTCTGCTAGGAAATGCTGCGGTTCTTCCTTTGATAAGGTTTGTCTCTCTACTCATCCTTACTGTTTTTACCTGTGCCACCCCATTGCCAGCTGTCCCAGTATGGCCTCCACACACAGCACTGAACCAAACCACACTACACTTACTTTTAAAATAATTTCTTGTGTTACAATGAATGTCTCCATCTCATTTTTTTCCTTTAATCTTGAAATTTCTCAGCATCCTTATTACAGCCTACTAGGATCAGGATTCGACTTTCAGTCATGTGCAGGGGACAGTCACTTATACACATCAGCATTTCATTCATGTGGAACTGCCAAACTATTTTTCCCTAGCTCCAGTCATTCTGTTTACTTGCACATCTTTCTGCAGACTCAAGTATTTATAGTACCCTTCTCAAAACTCAGTGTCCTCACTGAGGCAGGACTGCTGTCTGAGGTGACAGTCATACACTCCTGGGGGTGGTGGTTCTGCTGGAACTGAGATACCTAAACCCAGTGCAAAGATATGAAAGGTAAACACTGTGCTGGGGACAAAGCAAGGTTAATCAAAAACACGAAAGGGAAAACGTGCTCCAGCTGTCGAAGCTGGTTCGGTGCTGTGTATGACTCTATTTCCTTGCGTAGAAAGTAATGGAAGGATCAGACCAAGGAATCCTGCTGTAAAACTTTGTAACACCCACGCAGATCTCTATTAGCATTCCTGAAGAGCTCTACTCCCAGAATATTTCAGAACTGCCTAACACCACCCCCCAAAATCATCAGTCTCTGCAGCGCTTCAATCTTTGTATCTGGTGGGCAGGTTGTCTGCTTATCTTGTGCTATTGTGCTACAGGAAAAGTTTGGATCGGTACTTCAAAGTCTGCAGATGGTAAGTAAAAGGACATTTTCCCACTATTTAAATACAGAATGATCTAAAATAACTATATCACTTTCTAGTGACAAATAACAATAGCAAAACCCCAACCCTGCAATCCTTAAATTCAGCTGAGAAAGAAACAGATGCAAAAGCACTTTGTTGTCTGAACCACATGGAAGGTATTTAGGATCATGTTTAGGTGCCCACACTTTAATTTTGGAAAGCCAAGAAAAACAGACCTCTTTTCTAAATGTTCAAGATAAGTTTCTTGGCATAAAACATTCCCAAAGCTTTTTTGCAGAAGGCAAGGAATACTGACTTCTTCCTCCAACCCCTTCCAGAAAACTGTTCATAGAGAAGCAAACCTCAAAAGTGGCCTAATCTGTTAATCCCAGTACCACACACTTAAAGGACATCACTGAACAACACATCCACCACGCTCATTTACACAGGTGGATTTAATTTCAAAGCTCTTCTTACAACATCTGGATCATATGATGAAGGACTCCTAAAATTAAGTTGGTGAGGCACTTCAATGTCATTAAAAAAAAAAAATCACTCTTAGCAATTCCGTAAGTGTTGAACAAAAGGTCAAAAAAAAAAAAAAAAGAAGCAGGGAGGAAGGGAGGAAGAACCCCTCTCCCCATCCCAGAGCTGCAGATACCCGTGGCACAGCAGGCAAAGGAGGCAACTCAGGGCCTCCTCAGCATCACTTCTCATGTGAGCAGAGACTTCCCCTGGCACACTTAACCAAAGCAATAATATAAACATATAGTAAATGTAAAAAAAAAGAAACAAAACACCTGCTGCGTTTTGTTACCTCCTCCCCTTGCTCTCCTCTCACCTGCTCTCTTGCTATAGGTTGTTTGTTACTTTTTCTCCCTCTACTCCTGGACTTGTGTGATGCAGTCACACCACACTTCTCACTGTGCACATTTCCTTTAACTCTCTCTTCTCTGCTTCCTGCCCCAAAAGCTGTACTGCCTATTTCCTTCCTGTTTTTCTTCTACTATAAACGTCAAATACAACTTAAAATCCGTCTCTCTCGGGCCTGCAAAAAAAACCCCAAAAACCAAATAAAACCCAAACAACAACTTGATTTGTTTTGCGTTCCTCCTGCCTCGGGATCACCAGCTCCAAAGTGTGACACAGAGCAAAGTATCACCTGTACAGCATTTCACTCAACGCGACTCCCACCAAGCCGAGGCTGTGTAAGAACCCAAGCTAACGATACTGAAAACACTATCACCTAGTTACACCAGTGACTTTCATCTTTCATGCAGAGGAAGAAACAACAAAAAAAAAACCTGAAAATAACCACTGGCAAGTTTCAAGAGGCTTCTGTTTCCTCTGGGAACCAAATTCCCGGCATTTCGGAACCGCTGTTGCTAAAACACGGCTTTAACAGTGAATTTCAGGAAGACATCACACTATCCATAGGGTTTTTAAAAAAACACATGTAAACCCTATACCCACTAAGTCCCATGTCTCGGCCTTGGAGCGTAAGACCCCAGAGTAAGAGCGGGGGTCACAGTCCCGAGCCCTGGCCCCGCTCCGGGGACAGGAGGAGGCGGGAGGAGCCGGGGACAGACCGGGGGGGGTGAGTGAAGCGGGCCCGGAGAGGGGCACGAGTGAAGATCCAGCCCGGGGGCCGAGCAGGGGCTGAGGGGTGGCGGAAAGGAGCGGCCGGGGACGGCA
>VWZU01012788.1:260733-293632 GCA_013397095.1 Sterrhoptilus dennistouni
CCTCTGAAAAACTCACTGAGGTCTAACCTAAGCCTCCCCTGGCCGCTTCCTCTCATCCTGCCGCTGGTTTCCTGGGAGAAAAGGCCGACCCGCACCTGGCTACAACCTTCTTCCAGCGAGTTGGAGAAAGTTGTAAGATCCCCCTTGGATCTCCTTTCCTCCAGGCTGGACATCCCCAGCAACCTCAGCTGCTCCTGGTGCTCCAGACCCTTCCCTAGCTCTGTTGCCAAGCTCCTCAATGTCGCTCTGGAGCTGAGGGGCTCAGCACTGGACACAAGAGTGGACACAGCAGTGAGGTTGTGGCCGCAGCACTGAGCACCACAGGACAGTCACTCCCTGGTCCTGCTGGTCACACTGGTACAATCCAGGATGCCACTGGCCTTGCCCAGCTGGGCACAAGTGGGCTGGCCCAAGCTGCAGGATGGCAGCAGGCCTGGTCCTATGAGCACTTTGGCCCCTCGTGTCCCTTAAGTGCCCCTAAAGCCCAACTCATGACAGGAATCCTGTGCACAAAGAAGTGTGTTCAGGAGGGTCAGCCCCGTGTCCCCCATCCCACAGCACTGCTCACAGCTTTTCCCTGTGCTGTCCAGGGATGTTGGAGCACTCGGTACCGCCCAGGGCTGTCAGGGAGTTGTGCAGCCTCAAGGACTAATGGGCTTTGATCAGATTTCCCAGCTCTCTTGAGTGGGATGCACAACACTTGTCTTAGCCAATGCTAAGACATTAGCCAATAACCAATGCTATAACCATGGAGAAGGGTCAGAGGAAAAAAGGTATTCTCCTTTCAAATCTTTTCTCCTTCTTCATGCATTATCACAGAAGCCACAGATACAAAGATAATTGAAAATTTCAAGCTGCCTTGAGTTTTCATCAAGAGCTGTAGTGATAGTACAAGGAATAATGGGTAGGAATTAAAAGAGGAATAATTTAGGGTAGACATTAAGAAGAAATTTTTCACTGTGAGGGTGGTGAGGCACTGGAACACGTTCCCTGGGGAGGTTGTGGCTGCCCCAACCCTGTCAGTGTCCAAAGTGAGGTTGGATGGGGCTCTGAGCAACTGCTCTGGTGAAAGGTGTGCCTGCCCATGACAGGGCAGGTTGGGACTAGACGATCTTTAAGGTCCATTCCAACCCCTTAACATTTTGTGACTGTACGATTACTAAATGAAGAAATGATTATTAAATTGAAAGCAATGTGTAACAATGTTAGCCCATCTGAAACTGGGACATTTCCCACCCCATCCCTTGTGGGAATTAAAAGCATGTTCCAGGACACAACCAAGATGAGCCTTGTGAGCCTGTTGGCATCTGCCACGCTGCAATTTCCCACCAGTGTCTGCTTCCTGCTTCACCTGCTGGGGCTCAGCCTTTGCATGAACCTCATTTATCCATGGCTTAAGCCCTTGGAAGCTTTTCTATTGTTTCCAAAGGGGTTTGGATTAGACCACAGCAGTATTGCACAGGAATTTTCCTAAGCAATGCCCCAGCTAACAAAGCCAGAAATGTTGCCAGATTGCTAAAGGATTGTATTACAAAATCCATGGACATGGACAAAGTGCGTGTTTTAATCACATGCTGAAAGGCGTAACTCTGACCCAGTAAGTCTCCCCACACCAAATAATAGAGGTCAGGGTTTAAAATTTGAAAACGTTTGAAGATGGCTGAATCACAGTGATTTGGACTTGCCTGAATCATTTTACTCCTCAACATAAAGCTGCTGAATGTAAATAGCAGTATTTGATTTGAAATGAAAAACAATATAAGTAAAGCACATCAGAGTACTTGATGATTCCCAGTAATCCATATGAAAATATTAATTTATATGAGGTGTAATTTCAAGAAACGAACAACTCAAAGCACTATTTATGGAAATGGAATTCCCTGACCTCCCGAAGCCCTTTCAACTTCATTTAATATTCTCATCTGTAAAGAGGATCTTAAATCTATTTTTGCAGTACAGGCTCCTGGATCAGAGGCGATCCTGTAGTACATACTTATATTGCTTTAAGGACATATGGATTAAATGGAACCCATTAAGTGGATTTTCAGGTTTAAATACATGCTTTTACTGGATATTTTACAGATGTTATTTGTGCATGTGAGTGCAGTCACGGATATCTGCAAATTACTTTGTGCGTGAACGCTTTGAGGGTGCAAACATTCCAGAAATCCTAGTGTTAGTAAGGTGTATCACATCAAATGAGTATGTTTTACTCAAGTTTTTCAGAAAACTTATTTCTGTTAGGACTCCTACTTTTGATTTCAGTTCAATTAAAAAAAAAAAGTAAATCTAAACTGGATTATCAGGCACATGGGATACAAGATGATGACATTTACTGGATATATTTCATTTTGCAATTTGCACTGCCTAGCTTCAAATGTGGAATAATAAACCAAATTGAGCGTTGTTACACAAGCAAACCTCTGCTGAATTCACTTCAGTCATAGACACAAGTGCAGGAATATTTGGCTTATCATATTGAGTTAAATGCAGTCTCAACTTCTTTGTATATTTGAGAGTTAACTACTATTCCCGGTACATTTCTAATACACAGAAAAAAGTTTCCTTGGTTGAGGAATTCTTCAATTTCTCATTCATAACTAGCATATAAATTCAGAATCAAGCTGCTTTATTTGTCTGTACAGATGAATTGTCAAGGGGAAATAGTCCTGGCTGCAGGTGAAGGTTGTTTCCCGCAGTATCACTGAGACTGGGCGTACCTGCCCTGACGTGGTGTCAGGTATCAGCCCCACACCCAGGACACGGCAGCACAGAAGAACAAGCCCTTGGGAGCTGTTTCATAATAAATAAGGATGTAACATTCAAAAATATTTTCGGAATAACTTAATACACCTCCTGCATGAGGCTGAGTCAGATGGATGCAGATCAGTCTATTTTAATAACAAGTCACTGGAATTCTTTGATGTTCTTTACAGTATGTGGCAGAAGGTTGGGTTTCACTCTGTCACGTAAAAATGATTTTTGATAGTTTGGAGTGGTCAAAATTCATGTGATTTTTTTTTCAAAAGCTGTTAGCATTTTTCCATCTGAGATTTTTGGAACAAGAGGAACTGCATAAATACAAATTATCAGCTCTATAAGTCACATGCCTTGAATTAACTGGACATAAGGGAATTTTTATTATCTTCTGGAATGGTAGAACAGCCTATTTTCAATGTCTGCTGAGACCATGCTTAGTGGCTGTGCCTATATATTATGATCAAATCTAAACCCACTTTTTAGCAAAACAACTTCAGATTTCTTGAAACTCTCCCATTTGCTTAAATGCTCTGATGATCCCTTTGAGAGCCAAAGGCTTTATTGTATTAATGCAAATGCTCACATCAGATAGTGAAAAATCACATGGTCTTCCAAAAATCACATTATTATAATTAAAAAAGACTAAAAATGCAGGGAAGGTTTCAAGAGGATTAGGGTGGGGGTTTTTTGTTAAATAAAAGGTCCTGAAAAACTAAATATGATACCTTTGCCTTGAAACACCCTGTGTAAATTTAGCCTGATTCAGTAACAGTAATTTTTGTAAGGATGAAAACAGTTGTCTCCTAAGAGAAACAGTGCAAATGTGCATGTCAAAACTGTGCTTTAGTTTGCAATGCATGTAGCAATCTATTAACTATTCCAAATTTCATTTCTCTTTTCCAGAGACCTTTTGCAGTGGATTCTCTGATATCGTGTTGCATTCCTTGTATAAGAATAAATCTCAGTACTATGTATCTTTCTTTTTGTTGTAACAGTTTTTCATTATGACCACTAAGAATATCTATATTTTGGACCGAAACAAAAACCAAAGACTCACGAAAGGAACCTAACATGGCTTTTCTTCTCCTAGGATGATATTCTTGCATTAAATAATTCTTGCATCTTTAAAAAGCCAAATGTCAACGTTTCATTAATGTAGGCTTTGGTGGGTTGAGCAGGCAGCTGTGCCTTGGTGAAGCAGCTCTGTGCCTGCTGCAGAGAACAGCCCGTGCCCTGGGCTCTGTGCCCTTGGCTCTGCCCGGCTCAGCCACGTCCTGGTGTGAGCTCTGCTGCCACAGCAAAGTCCTCTCCCAGGCACAAAGATGCACAGGCTCTCCTACGCCTCTTGTGCTCAGTGTAGACAGAGTTTGGGGCACTGCCAATGCAACAATCACAAAATATTTAAAGATGAACGAACATGTTGCTGCTTAAAGTCCAGTGGAAATGATTTACACTCGTGAGCATTTTTAATACTATTATTAAAGACTCCAGTAGTCTTTACCCAAGAGTAGTTTATATCTGTGTCTTCTGAAGAGAAAAAAAGCAAATCAAAGTAACATTTTAAAAGCTAAAGAGAAACCTGTAAATATGGTTATTGACCTAGGGATCTTCTGAATATATTAAAAATTTCCCTACAAAAATTAATGTGGTTAAAGTTAGTTATTAAGTTTTGGTTTTACTCCTTCTCTACAGCTAAATCTAAGACACAGGTTTAGATAGCATGTCTTAAAAGATGCTAAAAAAGCAGAAAGAGATTTACTTATAATTAACATGTAGCAAACCAAATTGTAATATTTTTTGTGTGAAGGATTGATTTTGTGTGAAGGATTGATTTTGATTTCTCTTCTGTGTGACGTGACAATGTCTGTAACATGTGAGCACTGCATCAAGCTCTGGGGTTTGCAACACAGGAATGACATGGACCATTGGAGTGAGTCCAGAGGAGACCACCAAGATGATCCAAGGGATGGAGCTCCTCTCCTATCAGGAAAGCTTGACGGCCTGATTGTGTCTTTCCAGTACCTAAAGGGAATTATAGAAAAGATGGAGAGGGACTTCTTGAAAGGGCATCCAGTGATAGGATAAAGGGGAATGGCTTCAAAGAGGGTAGTTTAGATTAGATAGTAGGAAGAAATTCTGTACTTTGAGGGTGGTGAGGCACTGACACAGGTTGCCCAGAGAAACTGTGGATGCCCCATCCCTGGAAGTGTTTAAGGCCACATTAGTTGGGGGGTCTGAACAACCTGGTCCAGTGAAAGGTGTCCCTGTCTGCAGCAGGGGGATTGGAACTTGTGTGAGCTTTAAGGTCCTTTCCAACTCAGGCCATTCCATGATTCCATGGTTCCATGACTCTGTTCCCCTTAGTGGAGCATGGTGTTATTATGTATTATTATTATTTGAAGAGAATGCTCACTTGGAAAGTTTGAAGAACTCAAAGATTTCTCTGCCTTGATAAAGCAAGGCAGGTGCTGGAGAGTCAAAGCACATGGACAAGCCTTGAGTGGCAGGAGACCGGTAGGAGACAAGAATAACCTACAAGTGCATCATCTGCATGAGGAGAACCTCTTAATTCTGTAATTTTCCCGTGGTCCTTTAATGACAATTATTTCATTCTCTTTAAAGTAAATGATTGCTAAGGAATGTGTTAGGCCTTGCTGGTTATAGCTTTACAATTTTCTACTGAACAAAACTGAGCAGATAAAAAGGCTTTGGCCTTTGCCTTCTGTGAAAATTAAAAGGGACTTTGCCTTCCGTGAAAATTAAAAGGGGCTAAGAGAACAAAGTATATTAACAGTTGCTCATTGGCACATTTGTCTCATTTCCTAACTCTGACCAGCATGCTTAGCAAGGAGATGAGAAAGAGAGAGCCAAGGAATG
The DNA here is from genome assembly GCA_013397095.1 of Sterrhoptilus dennistouni. Classification (NCBI taxonomy): domain Eukaryota; kingdom Metazoa; phylum Chordata; class Aves; order Passeriformes; family Zosteropidae; genus Sterrhoptilus; species Sterrhoptilus dennistouni. The sequence goes on from VWZU01012788.1 coordinate 266,371, forward strand.
TGTCTCAGGACTGCAGCCCCCTCCCTGCATCTCTCCTGCCCCGGCAGGGATGTACTGGTGGACAGCTCCATGTGGCTGCCAGCCAGGGCCCTGCCCAGCTCCTGCCCGAGGCACCATGCCCGTTCCCTTCTGGCTTCCTCGGCTCCACAGCCACTCTCTGCCGGGGCCTTGGGATATGCACTACTTAAGATCGCTCCTCACAGATCCCTCCTGATCCTTGTTGTTGTTGTTCTTTTGTTTTCCAAGCACTACACGGAGAAATGTCTTGTCTTTCCTAAGTCTCCACACACACATTTCAGCTCCTGCTGCAGAGATTTGCTTTCTTTCCCAGAGCTGCTGACTCTGTTTCCCAGGCCTGATTTGAAACCATAACTAAACAAGCAGAAACCAAAAGAATGAATACAGATCTTTTTATTTTTTTTTTTTTTTTCCATTTTTGCCATGTATTCCTTTGTCTCCTGCCACTGTATTTGAGTGCTTGAGTGCATCTTGCTTGAGACAGGCAGTATTATGAGCTTGCCTGTTGCATATCATCCCCTTTCTTAGTGGTTCTTCCAGCCCCCTAATCCTGTTATTAATCCATAGGAGAAAAGACAGCAGGTTTTCCTTTAAATTGCATGCTCAGTAAAAACAGATCTAGAATATTAAAGTAGCTCATATATAAGTATAAATATTAAAAATATATATATAAGTAGCTCATAATATATTATATGTAGCTCAGACCAGATGCTAGAAATTTGTGGTAGGAATAAATATTAATTATATTTCTAATATTTCTATATTTTAATATTAGTTTCTGTTCTGTAGCTGTTTCTTGCTATTATTTCTTGTAATAAAAGTTCAGTATCTATTTGTTCAAAGATACTGTTTTCAATTTTTGTCTGCTAAAACAGGCAGGAAGCTGAAATACTCTGACAGCTGGTGCAGCACATTTTTTCAGTTGCCAGACAGCAGCTCAGAAATGGTGTGCTTGAGAGGGAGAAATGGAAATTATTGTGATATTTTGTATGGAGCGCATGGAAAAGCACATGCTGCCATCGTAGCAGTTTTTCTGAGCTCAGCCATGCTTTGTGTTAGGCAGCTGTAAATGTAAGAAATAAAATGCAGATCTAGTGTGAATTTTTAAATTCATTAATGAAATTTTTCTCTTTGAAACAACAAATTAAGTAACAGCTGTACACATAGAACCTTGCACTATATGTTGTATATTGTAGCTAAGGAAATTAATTATGCATTACACTCAACATTTTTTCCCCTTTCAAGGTGATGTGTGGCTGCATGTGGGGACTTTGTATCACTGAAAGGCAAGATCTGCCTATTCTAATTCAATATTTTCTCAGATACTTAGTAACATCTGGAATGCAGTTATAGAAATCCTGATTTACAAAGTGAAATAACAGAGGGCAAGGCAAGTTTCTTTACCTGGGCCTCGACATTCATTTTACCATTTGTGCTACTTGTTTTATGAAAGGCAGAAGTGGACAGAATCGGAATTTTACTGGAAACTGGCCATGCCACAGCAGAAAATGTTGTCTTCCTGAAAACCTCTGCTTTACAGAGGAAATGTGTCTGTGAAACACCAGTCTCCCTGTCACCCCTGAGCTGAGCCTTGCCTGCCAGGGGCTTGCCTCTGCCTTGAGCTCCACACTGCAATTCCCAGTCTCACCAAACTCCACTGTCAGTGGAAAAAATCACAGTGGAAAACCTCAACTTTCTGAAGTCACACACAGGACATCCCTGCCCCCAGCTCCCCTGTCCTCTGCCCACGCAGTCTCAAACAGGAACTGTTTGCTAATCTGTGGGCTGCTAAATTTAGCTGGTTCCTGGTAGCTGAAAACAGCTCACAGACCAGATTGTACTGCTGGTCACCAGCACCTGTAGCCAGATAACACCAGCTAGCTGATATAAAACTAGGTGAAAACAATTGACTGCGCCAGCTAATCTCCATAGTAGCATTAAAATAATAGTAATAATAATAGTAATATAATAATTATAATTATAATAATAATAACAACTATTATTTGTTATTGTTATTACATACTGGAAAGAATAATTTTTATACTTTTGACTGAAATGATACACCTCTCAGGATGATTTCAGTCTTCAGAAGAGTTGATCTGGGAAATAAGTATTCATAGGCAACATGAGAGAGACAAAAGTAGAGAGAAGGCAGAATTATACAGGAAACTGGATCTGCCATGGCAGAAGATGTGATCTTCCTGAAAGATCCTCCCTGGTTGAAGAGGATATCAAGGTGAATATCAAACTCTAGCACTGGCTTTAATTGCAGCCACATCAAATATTTGTGTTGGAACCTGATACCATGTGAACTTTGTTCAGCCTCACCTTCCATTGCAAGGTTAGTGTTTAATAACTATTAATGAAAACTGTAATTCCAGTTTTGCTCAACACTGGTTTCCTATAAAAGCCACTGAAACTTGTGGTTTAAATGTAAAAGCAGCATAATAATACAGACTTTAGGCCAAATGTCTCCTTTAGTCTTTGAATAAATGAAACTCAGGATATCTGTAGGTATGAAGACGAAAGCAAAAACTCATGCAAATCTATGAATCAAGAAAGATGAATTTTGCACAGCATGAAAGCTAAATTCTTCTTGATAGGGAAACTTCCCAAAGCAAAACTTCACTCCAAACTGCTTGCTTGGGTGGTTGTGTTAAGAGCTGGGAAAGCCTGTGTGGTGTAGACACTTGAGACTGCATTTCCAGCCAGCCTCGTGATGCTTGGTGGCCTGGCCAGAAGATGGCAAGCGTGCTTTGTGAGAGAAGAGAACTGTGCCAGGCAGACAGATGCTCTGGTGGTGTAAGAATCAAGCAATTCACAGTCAGGACTAAAAATGTTAACATTATTTACATGATCTTTGTAATGCTTGAACTGTGAGATAAGAGACAAACCCTGTGATTATTTACAGCTGCATATGCACAGGAGGAAGGAGGAAGCACTCAGGGAGGCAAATCCCTCCAACCCCACTGACATGGGACATTCTTCTGAGGGATGCAGCAGCTGCCAGCCTTGCACCTCTGCTGCCCCACATTTAGTGTCTGTCTCTGTAAGAGCAGCTCTGAAACAGCCACGGAAGAATTCCACACAGGTTACAAATAGTACCCAGCATCTCCTCCCAGCTCTAGGCTTTCTGACCCAGCATCCACTCTCACAACGGGCAGGAGATGTCTTTTCTTGCCTTATGAAGTGACAATGAATTACAATCTTCAGTTAATTATTTGCTCTGTTCTGCTATTTCTTTCTTTCCTTCCATACCTTTGGCATGAGGAGGGGCAAGGACAGGCATGCAGTGAATTTAGATACTGCTTTACAGCCTGGCACTTCTCTCTCTCAGCTATCAAAGACTGGCAGTTCCTGAATCCTTTCCAGAATTGGATGCAGTCCTTTTACTTCCTTAAAAATCTACTGTTCCAGTCACAAAGTTCCAGTCACTTTGTCCAGTCACAGTTCTTCCAGTAACTGGACAAAGCTCTTTGTTTATCAACTCATTTTTGAGTTGGCTGGAAGTGCAGATTGGAGAAAGCAAAATACCTTCTTCCCAGTAGGGGCTGAACATGTAGATTATACAAAGCTCCTATTCACTGACCTGGCATTCCCCACTGTGGAAATAGTCTCTGTAGGGAAGACTAAATTGAAGGGATACATTTACCACTCAAGGAAAAATGTCATGATGCTCATAATGGCTCTGAACTTACTGGAGATCATGTCTTAGTTTTGGACCAGGACTGCAAGAAGTGTGACCAGGGAGCTTTAGCGTAGTTTTAAGATACTCTGCTCTAGTAGAGAGCTGAATTGTTGACACTGATTTTCATTTGTAGCCTTTAGATGACCTATCAGATATCCTGGGCACAGGTCACTGATTCCCCTAAGGATCAGGACAGAGGTCTTGAACTTAATTACACTGTGATATGAACTGTCATAGGGAGCAAAGGACTGGGCTGTGAAGAGATAGGGCAATATTTGTCAAAGCTTTTAGGCCAGACGTGTTGTATCGCTGTGATCCAACTGATTCAAAGGCACAAAATGTTTCCCTCTGCTGTTGACTCTTTTAGGGGAGCTGTTGGGGGCCTCAGACAAATTTTAGTCCACAGAAGTGGCTGAACATGATGGCTCAGACAGGTGGGGTTTGAGTATTGATAAGCTTGAATTGGATTCATTGAACCAGGTCATGAGGGGCTGCACTCACTTATGGACCAGAGAGAAAATGGATCCTCTGTAAAATGTTCCATTTTATGTCATTGCACAGGGTGGGCTCAAACACTAATGCTGTCCAAACACTCCAGTCACTTTGGACACAGATGGACTCAATGATTCAACCTTTACAATTCTATGATTTTATGACTTTGCTTGCAGTGGAGCTAAGGAGTGGAAAAGAATTTTTGGGAAAGGAGGCTGATGCAAACAAAATAGAACATACAAAAAGAGGAGAAGGCTTTTTTCCATTATGGTTGACTTTTGCTAATCTGATTTTCATATGCACATTCTGAGAAGCTAGGAATGTCATGAACAGGGAATGAAACAGAAATTTTAGATGTTGCAGGAGTCAAAAATGTGTGTGGAAATGATACAGGAAGGATAGATTTCTTCTGCTTATTTGAAAATACTGTAGCTTTGCCAGAAATTTCAAACATTCCTGACAAGGATGATGTCATATATGAGATTGATGAAGAAGGAGTTACCCTCTCATCTCCATTCTTTCATTTAAGATAAGATGTATTTCTTCTAGTTAGAAGCATTGCAGCCTTCAAAAAAAAAAAAACGTATCCATACACCAGTTGATTTTTTTGAGAACAAAACAACCAGTGGTGATCACAATTTCTGCATTATTTCTGAGTGCAGGAAAAAGGTGGATGGCACGATATGCACCAAAAGATTATTCAATTAAGTATTACAGAAAGCTTTCCATCTCTAAAGGCAGCTCAGCACAGTGATGAGCTTCCTAATGAGCTGTGGAAATTCTACTATTGATAGGTTTTATAACAGGAGGGCAGGAGAGTAGCTATGAAGATTTATTTTTATGCTTCCTATCAGTGTATTGATTTACAGAACATTCATAATTAATTTCTATATAAATGATAGAGTGTTTCTAAATGATGGAGCATTTCTAATGTTTGTATTGTGCCACTGTGATGTGCTCTGTTCTGTTCTAGTCTTTTTAGCTGCACAGCATCTCTTCAAGCTGCATTGAACTTTAAAAGGCATCCTGCTGGGAAAAAAATCTGGAAGGAAAAAGTACTTCTCTTCTACTGGCTTGGCAGTTCCTCTGTCCATCTCAATGTTTCCACACAAGCCATGTGCCAGGACTGCTTTTGAAGAAATGTTCCTGGAACTGCACCTTTAGTTTTCCCCAGTCTGGCATGACAATTCTAACAGAAGGATTCATTAGCACTGTCAGCAAAAAAATATGGTGTATTCTCCTTTCTGAGAGCCAAGTTCTTGGTCCGTACACAGGATATTATTAAACAGGATTCACTCCATACAGCTCACTGCTGTGAGAAACCTATGCAAAGTTGCAGTTGATGATTCCCAGATGTTTTGGAAAGGGTGTCCACAGTGGTACTATGAGGCTCTCTCTCTCTGCTCACCCATCTCTGAAATCCTTCCAAGAGGAGATAATATGGAGGGCTCACAGTGGCTTTAGCAGGATTTGGATCAGGCCATCTGGCTAAACTTTCCTGATCTGTTTGAACGGATGGACTTCTGTGTCGCTGGTAAAATGGGTGTTCCCTGGTTTAATCCTTGTCCTCCCTTCATCCCAGCATGGAGCTTTATGTGGCTTCATGATGAACCAGACTATGGACTGAGCATCCTTTTTTCCCAGCCCCAGATTAGTTCCCTGATTTGCATTATCTGATGAAAACATGACTGCAATTCTGACCTGAGGAAGCAGATGGGATCACACACAAAAAGCAGGGATAAGGACAGATCCACCTGTGCCAGATCCACCTCACTGAATATGGGTGAACATCCTTTGAAAACCTGTTTATATTTCTTTTCATTATCAGTGTCCCAAAAACTTGCAGTTCATATATGGTAAAGATTGTAACTATAGGAACTAAGAGCTTTAGTAGTTTTTCCATTATCTTTCTTTGACTGAAAGGAATATCTCTTGGGAGATATTGGCCTTTTAAAAAAAAGAAAATATCAAAATAAATAAAAAAAAAAAAGAACAAAACCAAAAAAACATCAACAAAACCAACCAAACAAAAAAAAACTAACTTTGAAAACTCCCAGTAATCTCTTTTGGTGAGGCTCTTCACAGGAAAAAAATAAGTGTCATATGGTCAGACTGGCTCAAACTCCTAACCAAAGAGGCCTGTGGTAATTGTGGGAGAGAGGAGAAAGCCATGGAAAGAGCTTAGTACATTAGACCTCAGAGTAATGCTTCTGACTATGCAGGGCTGAGTGGCCCATCCCATCATTATTCCCTCTCTTGCTGCAGATTTTTGTAGCACTTTTTTTTTTTTTTTTTTTTTTTTTGTTGTTGGCTTTTTTAATCAGAACTTTTGCACTTCACTTGGATGTGTAATGGTTTCCAATTTCTAAATGAAATTATTCTAGGTACNCCCCTACGCCATTTTAAAAATAGAAACTGTTATAACTGGAATGCTTTTCTTCTTGTGTTGGAAGAAAACAAATTACAAATGTGCCACTGGAAAATGATGCATAGGTCTGTGTGTTTCATAAGTGTGTTTATGAACTTTGCATTTTTCAAAGCCAAATTAATCTCTAGAAAATACAAAATAATTGTGGCTGTTGCCCAAAGTCTTTTATACAGGGACCACCTATAGTTTGGTATCATTCCATCTTTGTTAAACATTCTTAGAGACATTTTGAACCACTCATTCCTGTTCCCACCAAGTTATGTTGCCAGGTTTAATCAATATTTCATTTCTGTCAAGATTTTTGTCTCAGCAACCAGCCTAATACACTATGTTTACCTTTTTTCCTTTTAGATTTTGTGTATTGGAGTAACATCCAGGATTTATATAATGGAAAACATTTAGCCATAAAAACAAATTGTCAGCTATTCTCAGATTGTTGAGCTCAGTGCAATGAAGGAAACCAGCTGAGTATATGACAAATGGAGAAAGTTTCTCCAGAATTGGCATTATTTCTGTTTAATGACATAAAAATCAAGCAGAGGTGTCTAAATCTAAATGTTTTCCATCAACTCTCAAGAGAAAATGATTAGAACTCCAGCCTTGTTTCTTCCACTGTAACAGCAGGCATTGCATTAATAACAGCAATTTGTATAAATTCCAGCAATACTGTGGCATGCACTGCAAGGTCTGCAATCAGTGCATATTCAGTTCATTTCAGATGGGAGGTACCTGGGGGTGATTACACCTTAGTTGATGAAAATTGACTGATCTGAGGGATAGGATTTGACGCTGTTTTATTTGAAATGAAGCCTGACAGGACTTTATGTTTCTAATATAAACATTATAGAGACAGGTGACAAGCATTACTTAAGCAAGATACAAATATGTGCATAATAGAAGCTGGTTTTCTTACCTGTAAGCAGTTCTGAGCCCTCAATGCTTGTGCTGTCCAATGGAAACTCCACAGCTTTCAGCTGATTTCTCCATTTTCTGAAAAATCTCCTACTACAAGCCTTCCTTCTCCTATTGCGTTTGTCATTCCAGTCACTATCAAATCTTAACAGCTCTTTTAAAGGAAGGAATCAAAAATATACATGCATTATACCATATAATATAATCAGATTTGAAAGCATTTTCTTTTGCAGCTCCCATATTTCCCTGTGCTCTTCCTCATTATACTTAATATAACTACACTTTTAAAATATGTTGTGTGCAGCATGTCTTTCTGTGAGATCCAAGATGCACATTGTGAGCTCTCTGACAGTTACAAAAGGCAGCAGAGTGGGGAATTACAGGTCATCTAAACCTGGCTGGGATAAAAGTGTTAAGCAGTAGCACATAGAGAACATTCCTGGGTTGGACTAGGGGGATTAAACAACATGAGCTGATTATGCTAATTTTCTTCATCCCCTAGTGTCTTTGGATTTCTTCACTGAAGTTGAAAGAAATATTTCCAGTGCTTTAGATGAAGACATATTTCGCCCTTCAGGTCCCAGAAAGATATCTGCTTTATATGATAAATACAAGATAAGTATGAATTTGTTCTCTACTCAACAAACACTTTGTTTACAAAAATTCAGAATACAACAGTAAATGTGTTACACAGACCCTGTTTCAGCTCTAATCAAACACTGTGACAAAGTTTAATATACTGTTGCTTTAGCTAGCACCAAATACCTAGCAGCTTTTCACTATGATGTGAGAGCAGCAAAATGAGTAATTTACTTTCCTTTGCTGGACATTTTCTCATTCAGGCTGTTTTCAAACTCACCTGGTTTTCACATTACTTAAGCAATTAACCATATGAAACCTCTTGTTCTCACTTCTCTGTCCCCAAAATGTAATATCCCACCAGACAGGCCCACTAAATCCCCATTCTGGGACACATTATCACCTCTGCTGCCATGTACACAGAGAGGTGGTTGGAGCAAGGACCAATTTGCTGTTTTCTAAATGTTGCCCACTTCCATATGTGTTTAGACATCAATAGAGATGGCAAATAAGGAATGAAATAAGCTGAACTCTAACCAGGAAGAGAAAGAAAGCTTCCCTCCTTTCCTATTAGCTGCTTTTCACCATCATCTTCAATCTTCACAAGTAAAGCTGGAAGATTAGCTTAAGCAAGCAGTTACGTCAAGATATGGCAGCCAGCAGATTTTTAGGATTAATTTATCCCATAATAGGCTATTCAAAGCAAATGCTGAGCCACTCCTAATCACTTTAAGATAACATGGTCCCATGTGCAAGTGCCATGTATGGCATCTTGGTCCCCTGAAGTAATGAAAATTTTGCAACTGAATTCACTGATGCAGGATCTTGTGTTAATGCCTCCATTCCTACCACTTGTTTTGCCTGCTGGAGCCAGTTCCAGGTTGGCATGTATTTTCTGGGAAGGTGGTTCTCCTGCAGCTCTGACTCTTGCTGGTGCAGTGTGGTTCCATGTCACTTGATGGATGTGAGCCTTCAGAGCCCTGCTCCTCTTCTCCACAGAATAATGGCTGCACACAGATCTGTGTCAGGGGATGTTTAGGTTGGATATGAGGAAAAGACTCTTGACCCAGAGGGTTGGGCACTGGAACACACTCCCCTTGGTCATAACATCAATCTTGTCTGAGTTCAAGAAGCCTTTGGGCAGTACCCTTGGGCACATGGTGGGACTCTTCAGGTTGCCCTGTGCAGGGCCAGGAGCTGGACACAATGATCCTTGGGGGTCCTTTCCAACTCAGGATAATCTATGATTCTAATGCCTCTTTTCCACTGTCTTTGTTAACTTGTCAGGACTTGCAAAAACTGTGATGGCTGAGGATTGCTGACATGAGAGAAAACCAAGCTCCTACTGAGCCTTTACTTGCTTTTAAAGTAGAACAAAGGCATGGGAACATGCCCAGTGGCTCCCAAGTGGGGGTACTGAGGCTGCAAGGGGCTGTGTCCAGCTGCTAATGGGTGCAGGTACAGGCACAGAGCTCTGCAGCTGCACCAACTGTGTGGGATTTGGAAGCTGGGGAGAGAAGCACAGCTGAGAGCTGTATCATGAGCTGTGTCATCACTGGTCTGTTGGGTGCATTCTGAAGGGCAGAGTCACCTGCCTGCACTGGTCACCTTTAGATATGTCCCACACAAGCTTCTGCATCTTCTTTGTCCTTGCCCAGCCTCTTTGTCTCAGCTGCTGTAGGCTTGGACTAGGACCTGAAAGGCCCCCAGCTGGAATGCTCCTTGCTCCTGTTTCTCCAGTGCCCATCCAGGATCAGAATTGAAGTAATTGCACACAACAGCCACAGCCTCCTGAGATGACTGAACAGAGGAGGTTGATCTTTCTCCCCTGTACCACATGGCTGACCTTAGCACTGTGGATAAAATTATTACAGAAAATCACCTGACAGCTTCACATGTGCCACAGATATTATCCTCTTTAATGTAACATATTTCAGTTCCTCTGGAAGTTGCTTTCCCAGAAATAAGTGGAAACCCCTTTAAGCAGGAAGAATAAATTTGTATAAAATCCCACATTTTCAGATTGCTTTTAAACCATCTGAGTTGCTAATATGATATGGACATGCTAATATGATATGGGTATGAACTTCATTGCTGATAATAGAAAAGAAATTTGTAGCAAACTAATTTAGTATGGGATATTTCTGTAGGAAACAAGCAGGAGAACATTCCATCAATTTATAATTTGTAAAACTGAATGTCTACAGCAAAGGCTGAGAAAACTGCTTTCTTCTTTCCCCACAAGGGTGTCCTAAAAACTAACAGAACTATGATAAAAAGTAACAATCTCATTTTTATGTGTAACCAAAATTCCTCTTCTGGGACTGAATTCAGCTGAGGCGCTAACAAATTCCTCCATAACATCAAAAATTAAGTCTGAGCAATTGCATTTTAGTGGGATCTTTCTGACTCTGATGAGAGAACACACACACACAAAAAAATAAAAATTGGCAGTGTCAGTCCAAAGTTAGAATATATTCCAGACAAGAAAATTTAGAAAGCAGCAAGTTTGAATCCACCATACAGTACAAAAACTTCAGAGATTCACAATAAGTAATCAAATATGCATAAAGGTGTATGATTCCTTTCAGCTCACTATGCACAGTAAAGTGATTATTTTAAAATTAAGAATCTTTTAAGACAGTTAATGGTAAAGATACCATGTATCTTCACAGGAAGAATATTGACAGTAGGTTTCACTCCCCCTCACCATTTTCCCTCCTCCGGAACTCACAAAAATAACATGAAATGCCAAGCACAACATCAAAATATTTCAAGGGTGATTTGCTGTTCCTAAAATATTTGTAGCCACATAAAGCATCTATTTACATTTTAGAGCCTGCACATATGTCTGGCTGACTGTGAATGCAAGCCAAAGCATATTCCTAAATCCAGCTGTTTCTTTTAATGCTGCTGGCCAGAAGTGTGAGTAGAGGGGGTAATCAGAGAGAGGCCCTGGTGTGCTGGTGGAGTTGCTTCATTAAGATTCAACACTGAGGCTTGAACTGTGAGAATGAAAAGACACAAAATAATTGGCTAAGTCAATGAATGCAGGAAGAAGGGGGAAAGGAAGCTAATGGGGCTTCCTGCAAGGTTGTGAAGCTGAGAATGAGAAATGTTATATTAATGAAGTTGATGGCAAAAAGGAAGTGCTCAAAAAAGAAAGAAACAAGTGACACCCAGTTTAGAAAGTGTGGGTGGCAGGAAGAATAGTGACGCCATTAGTCACAGATAAAGAGAAGTGAGGGGACAGGAATGTTAAGAAAGATGCTGAGTTCAAACACTCCTGCACTGCCTCTATGCAGCTATGTAAAAACCAGTCAGTGAAAGGATCTTCCTGAATGTCAAGGAGAGATAACTCTCTTCATTCATAAACTTCAGAGGTTTTGGAAACAAAAGTTTCCCTATTGTTTACACATGCAAGCTGGAGTTATATAGCAGGAAGAGATGAATCTGGGATAAGGTCACAGAAAAGTGAGTATCAGTAAATGTTACATTATATTGTATTGAAGAATAGAGTAGAATTGAGCAGAGTAAAAGAGGGTAGAATAGACAGTTTGGGTTGGAAGAGACCTACAGTGCTCATCTAGTCCAGCTTCCGGACTACTTCAGGGCTGACCAAGAGTTAAGGCCTCTTGTTAAGGGCTTTGTCCAGATACCTCTTTAACACTGACAGGCTTGGGGCATTGGCTACCTCCCCAGGAAGCCATTCCAGTGTTTGACCACTTTCTTGGTATGGAAGCGCTTCCTAATACCCAGTCTATTCCTACCATGAGGCAGCTTTGAACTGTTCCCATGCACTCTACCACTGGATTCCAGGGAGAGGAGCTCAGCATCTCCCTCACTCCTTCTCCTTCTCAGGAAGCTGTTAGGGAGCAATGAGGTTGCCCCTCAGCCTCCACTTCTCCAAACAAGACAGACCCAGAGCCCTCAGCCACTCATCACAGCCCTCTAGCCCTTCCATCAACTTTGTTGCCCTCCCCTGGATGCATTCAAGGACCTTCACATCTTTGTTCACTGTTGGATCCCAGCCTTGCACAGAGAGCTCCAGCTGAGGCTGCACCAAAGCTGAACACATCAGGATAATCACCTCTTCTTCCTGGCTGGTCATGCTGTGTTTGGGACAGGATGAGGTTTGCCCTCTTGGCAGCCAGGGCACACTGCTGGTTCCTTTTGAGCTGCTGCTGACCGGTAACCCTCAATCCCTTTCTTCAGGGCTGATCTCCCAGTCAATAATTTTGCCTGGCATTATTCCATCCTAGGTGAAGAAACTTGCATTAATTTCCATCCCACTGCAATTATAGTATATTATATGATATCAATTTATTTTTTTTTCTGGACAAGATAATCAAGTATCTGACTGGTATAGACTAATTTGGTATGGTAATTCTCTCGGGATCTAGAAGAATTTTTTTTAATTTATGTCACTGATTTTTCATTTAAATTACTTCAATTTTTGCAAGTTTATTAAGTAATACAAGCCTACAAGTTTGCTATTTTGAATGATTGCATAAAGGTCTAAATGTATTATGGTCAAACGTTGCTTTACTTTGAAATTAAAGAGGAATACAGAGACAAGCTACTTTGGGAACAAAATCTGACAAACAGTTTTGAGCTTGTGCTTCTTTAGCTGTAGTGAAATGCCAGCATCACCATGTAGAAGCATTTGCTCCTTGTAAAATAATACAGATTTCTCCACCATTTGTTGAGGATATGATCTTCTGAGCTTCATGGTCTACAAATAACTACAAATAATGACTACAGAATAATAACCCAGTGGAAAATTGCTATTAAGAGTTAAGAACTCATGTTCTTTGCCCCAAAATCTCCCTGATGATTATCACAGGCATAACACACAACAGATAAAAAGAAGATTTTTAAAGTAAATGTGGAAAAGAAGAGGGGATTTTCCAAACTCTCATCGACATGCCTGGCTGCGCATGCCACTGTGAGGCATGCTGCATGCTTTTTGTTCGTTTGCGAACACGTATTTTCTTTGGACAGGGCTGACAACTTTTAAGATCATGACTTTTCTTTGCTAAGTAACAGAGAAGGTGCTCCTCCTTTGCCTGTATCTGTCTCACATGGGATTAATTTTGTGTACTCCACATGAATGAAGTCACTAAAACACATTCTTCTCTGTCACCTTTCCCCTAAACTCTGCTTTCCCCTGCTGGGCTCTGCATGAGAGCTGCCCTTTATTGCCTCCAGAAGGAGCTGTGCTGTAACCGGCCACACTTTTGAGGAAAGCCCCACTGAGTTGTAGTCGAGTGGCTGCCTGAAGATGGGCTTTAGAACGAAATTTGCTACAGGATTCTGAGTAACCAGGTGGTGAGAGAGGTGATTTTGGCAGAAGTAGAGACTACATTGCTGAGACCACTCTCAGCATGCACAGAGAATGTCTGTGTGACCAGAACAATTTGACTCTCCTTAAGAGTGGTAAAAAAGACTTTATGTGCGTTGATCATTGTCTTAGGAAGTAGTTTAATTGGTATATATATAAAATTTATATTTTTATATATATAAACAAGATAAAAGATGTGCATAGTATAGCAATATTCATTACTAACCCACATAATTTATATTGATACATAGTTTTAAGCACACTTAAATAATGAAACTATTTTGACATTTCCCCAAAACAAGATACTGTATGTTTGTACTCAACATCTTTATTTGCTGTTACAGAGAGATGATGGTCTCTAGTGAACTCTGTATAGGACTACAGCAAAGCTGAGGCTTCAGGGTAGATATAATTGCTACTATTAACTTTTTTAAACCTATTGCACACTGGGGAGGTGTTTTGTCAATTTTAAACTCAGTTGAGGCTATTGGATGGGCAAAGCTTTAGCACCCTGGACTCTTTTTACTGAATTTTTAACAGCCATTTTTAGAAGGCTTCAAAGCCAATTCTGGCTGCTGGACACATGACCTACATTGGGACTTCAATGGCTTTGAAAGCAGGATTAACTTATCCCAGACTGGGCTGTATGCCTGTGTGTCAGATCACACTGCAAGATAAGCCTGCATCACAGATCACAGTGCAAATCTACAGCTGAGGGCTTTGGCTTCTGCAAGGGCTGGATGGCTTCTGGAAGGGCTGGATAGCATTGGGCACTGCTGGGAACAGCCTTCAGCTGCAGAGAGCAGCTCACCTGCCCTCGCAGCAGCTGCAGCTGGGAAAGGGCCATGGGATGCTGCTGACCACAGCACCCAGTGTGGAGAGCAGGAGCCACCAATGGGGCTGCACAGCAAGCTCCTGACTTTGAAGTGCCACAGCCGAGGATGATGAAAGGGAATCAAATGAGTCAATTATCACATGCAGTGGATGCAACTGGGCGGGTCTTAAATCACTGATTCACTGTGATGTGTTTTCACTGCTTGTCAAATAAAGTGGAAGGACCTGCTTCCAGAGAGAATCTACTGGTGTTTATCTGCCTCTTCAGAAGTATAAAGTGCTATACAAATACATTGCCAGAATGGTAGGAAGAAAATTAACCTGTGACTCTTTCTCTCCAAGTCAGGGCCCTATTCTCTTATTTCCTAGCAATATTTGCAGCAGCTACAGCAAGAAGACTTCTGTGGAGACTTTGAACTAGTAAAACAAACAAAAAAACACTGCTTGTAATTTAAGCCATATAGATGATTATGTATTAAATACTCATGAATATGTGTATGTTCTCCTATACTTCAGCCTACAGAATTTTACCTATTTGGCATTAACTCTATACTTCTGTGTAATTGGATCATTATAGAACATCTTTCTATATACCAAGCCAAGTTTTTCCTCTTTCATTTTATGACTATAAAGGAATCCACACAGGCTGTAAATATTTTTTTTTAATTGTTAAGTCTGCTATTGAGCAATTCCCTTCCTGATTATTTGCTGAGAACATGATGGAAAAAGAGAAGTTTCAGTCAGATCTTCCAAAACAAGACAGAACATGCCCAGAGGTAAAGTGCATGCACAAGTAGAATTTGAAACAAGTTCTGTAACATACTTTAGGCATAATTTCATATTCTATATGAGAAATGCAAATTTCTAGATAATCTTAGCTGCTTGTGCTTCAGTTGCAGAGAGCTCTTGTAAGAGCTCATGAAGATTTCATTAGAGCTGTCTTAAATCTGTATTTTAGACTAAACATAACCAGAAATCCATTAACATGGAAATCAGTTTGGAAATCTGGCAGAGTTTGTTCAAAACACTCCTAGAAATCTTAATTTATTCATTTGACTATAAACAGTATTAACAAATAGAGATGTACAGTCAAAATTGGCACATGGCACCAGGCTAGTCTCTAAGTACCTCTGACCTTCAATTTAGAGTACACATAGCCCTAAATTTCCAGTGTCTCACTTGCTGTCTCATCTTAGATGTGCTGAGAATCCCCCTAATGTCATTCAGCTTGATGAGGTAAGCAAACCTAAAAGCTATATACAAGCAGTTTCAATCACCCTTCCACAGAGTAAAACTCTGATCTGGGCAATCATTAATAGTTTTAATGATTCTCATGATAACAAGTGGGGCTTTTGAGGGCTCAGGTCTAAAGTTTACACAATAGTTCTCTTTTTTTTTTGTAGGTGCTGCTTCATGTAAATTTCTTGTCATTGTGACTGTTACAAAAACCTTGAGGACATTGATAGAAGGTTCTTTAAAAGCCCCAAACTCCCCAAGAATTATAAAAGCAGGAGCATAACCTAAATGGTGTTTTGTAAAGATGAAGCACTACAACTTTGTAAGGGAACTTCTGACTTAGGTGCAGTCTGTAGTCTCATTTTAAAGTGACCAGTGTCTTCCATTTAGTGAATGCAAGCAAAAGCTATAGGTAAGCAGAAAATGAGACAGGATTGGAATAAAAAACCACACATCTATTTTGATGCTAATTCTCTGAAGCAATTCCCAGTTTATTGATGTGTTTAAAAATTGTTTTTCTTGTATTCTACACCCAAATCAAGTATCTGTGTTTATAGATCTCTCTGGCCAACCACACTTTGGTGATGAAAATACACAACCAGGGAAGCAATGACTTCAACTTTTTGTGCTGTGGAAAACCAAAGGCAATTTCTGCTGTTAGGAAACTAACATTCTCCTGTTCTGAAACTCTTCACATGCATTTTATGGTATACACTGTCAATTTAACAAAAAATGACCTTTTCTATTACTAGATGTCAGATTGCATATTCTAAAAAAATCATCTCATATCCTGGTTTTATGGGTTATGTGCAAATGTTAAACTGCAAAGTTTCAAATTGCAAGTTCATTTGTTTCTGTGCCTTGGGAATTATTTACTTAAAAGCAAGTATATTAAGCTCATAGAACTGCAAAGAGGAAGAGGTAATATACACAAAGAACACAAGTGAAGACACAGTGCATTTTTTGTCATACATTTTATGTCATACATTTATCACACAATTATCTTGCATTGGGAGGGACAGAAATCAGGAAAAACTATGTTGTGCTGACTAATATAACCACTGCAATATAACTGATCATTTACTTGGTTTATAGCAATGCCAGGAGCAAAACTTCTGCTCACGATTCGACTTGTATTTTTAAGTGGCATTGCAATCCCCAGTTTGGAGGCTGCTTCTTTGGAGGACACCATATCCCCAGTACATCTACAGATGAACATTTGCCTCTAGTCCTTAAGACTGTGTATAATTACCACCTATATCTGTCAAACACAATGTGTTTTGGAGCCTTCCACAGCAATAATTTTGTAAGCCACTTAAAAATCACATTTGTGAGTGGCAATACAACAGAAAATAGCAATGCTTGGTATCAACAAATTGCTCCTCTGGTGCATCATGACTAGAAACTCCTAGAAAAGAAGTTGTTTCTCCCTCAGTTGCAGTTCATGTGCAAAGACTATTTGTTTCTTTTTCTCTCTAAAACAGATCATTTTGAGAAAATACCAGTTGTTGTTCAGATAATAATTTGCATTGGCAAGATCAGTTTATATTCCAGATTAATTTGACAGTGAAGAGTGTAAAAGAACGGGATAAATATGGATGAAGTTATTCCGGACTGTGGGATTTACCTTCTGACACATCTGGTAGAAGATGTAGGTTCCCCTGTTTTGCACAAATCAGCTGACCAGCTGAGAGCCCATGCATTGAGCTCATTGTCCTTTGGGTTTATTTCCTGAAGAGCAAGTGCTCTGATGAGCGGGTTTAAAACCCTACCCAGAGTTTGCAAGAGAAAAAGCACAGTCAATAAAAGCAAAGTAGCATCTGAGGACAAGTAGTATCTGTGCTTTAAAGGTGATTTTGAGTAAGCCTATCTGCTAAAGCTTATGCATCTGGAAGTTAAGCATTAAGTCACAGTCACTCCCTTTGCAGTCTGTGCAGATACCCAGGAATCAGTAGAGAGTGATTAAGCTCCTCACTGGACAAGCCTCTAAGCTACATTAAGGGAATTGTCTTCCAGAGGTGTCTGCATCCCTCCCCATCAACACTGGGAGGCCAGACACCTATGCACAGATACCTACACTTAGAAGCTACCATGGATATCTGCAAAGTTAGGTGCATAAATTTGAGCTGGTTGCTCTACTCTTCTTTATAGGCCATGGAAACCTAAAGTGCAGGCAGTAAAGCCCAGAAGGAAAACTGCAGATGAGCCAGACCAAGGAGACTGCTGGAAAATATACAAGCGTGACGCAGGGTCAAAACTGTAAAAATTTGTGTTGCTTCTCCAGATCACGTAGGCTGCAGGGAGTAAGAGGTGAAGCAGCACAGGGCTGAAATGCTAGAGACAGATGCCTGGCAGAGATCACTGAGGTCAGGCAATACTGAAGCAGAGTAATAAAATAAAATCGATAGCTTCTTGGATTACACAGTGGTTAAGAAACCAGGCAGGACAGACTCTGTTCTTCCTATGGGCAAGCAGACTTAGATATTGAGCGGCATTGTTGGGAGAAAAGTTTTTTTAACATAAACATCTTTTATTTCTTGTAGTCATGCAACCAAATGAAAAGACAGTGGAATAAGGCAAATAAATAAATAAAAATAGAAATATAAACTTGCAGTTCCTTTTGCTGTTAAAACTAGACCATAAAGTGAGTGGTTATGGAGCATTACACTGAGTGATAGAAGTGTCATAGCTCCACTGAGCCTCTTTACCTCCCTGCACCTAAAAGTTTGGCTCAAATCCTCTGTTTGTTTATCAAATACAAATACCTATGTAATACAAAAATCCCCATAAAGGCAATTTATTCCCTCCCCATCTGTTTTTTATTTTAGAAGAAAAATCTTCTGGAAAAGAATTCCTGTATAGCATTAAAGTACCTGGGGAAAACAAGTCAATAAATCAATAAAAATATTTTCCATTGTTTCCTTTTAAGCCCAAATGCAAATTTTGTACACTTATTCATCCACTATATGTAAAGATGGTAATTCTAGGACACTTTGCTGTAGACTGAGAGCAAAATAGATAAACAAGAGTACAATAGTGGCCTACTGTGTTGGTAATGAATGGACACAAGACTGAGCTGTCGTTTGTTTTATTTAAAAAGATCAGAGCAATGAACAATTCAGCCACTCTTAACAAAGGCACTGCTCTGTCTGAGAGAACATGGCTCAGCATATTTCAGCACTACATTCCTCCATGGGTTATGAAGGTGCTGGAAAATTCAAGTTAAATATAAGCAAGGTAAATCCCTGGATTTCACAAGTGAGATTCAGTGGCAGCAAGCATTCCCCTCCATTAACAGGACTGTTTGATTGTGTATTCACTCTAACATCTTCCAAACAAATGGCTAAGGATGTGAGAGAATCCAGAAGCATTGGCTCTGACATCGTTCGTGTGGCCTGTTGTCCCTCTAGTTCACCAATCTCACCTCTGACAGTGATTGCTATCTGACCTTTGCAGGAATGCAAGAAACCCACAGCAGGTAGGTATGGAATAACCTGCTTTCCATAGAAAGCGGATCATAACTAGAGTTTGGCTTCACTCCTGACCCATAATGTTCATTTTCTTTTCCAATTTTTTCACATTTAATTTTGATAACCATTCTGCTAAACGTCTCATCTTGTTCTGACTCTTCTTTAGCTTCAGAGCAATTTCTTAAGGGCCTGCACAGGACAAATTTCATACCTTGTATCTTGTTTTATAATAATTCTCCCAGCAACAGCCCAGGGAAAAAAGGGGTAAGGACATCAAGAACACAGGGAATAGAGCCAAGATACCGTGCCCAGAACCTCATACTGTGTTGCAATGAATATTGAAAGTTTTCTGTTCCTTCCTGTGAGATTAGGAGAATCCCTTCTGTCAGCTGCTTGTCTAGGTCTCCTGGAAAAGGCTGTGTACCCAAAATTTGGGAAGGAAACCAGCTTCTTTCTTTAGTTTGCTTTAAAAATATACTAAAATTTGTTACAATTATCATCTAAAGCACTAAAACATCAGAGATACTAACTTTGCAGAATATATGCTAATATTATAACATACATGCAATAGTCATTCCTTACCTGTAACAGCTGGATATCAGCTTCACTGGGTCATTTGGAATTTAGTGCCAAGGCAAGACTCCTTTCCATGTGCCACTGCCCTGTTCACCCACCTGGTAGAGCCAGCACTCTCAGGGGTTGCCAGCAGTGAGCCCTCAGTGACAGTGAAGTAGCACATCAGGCTGTGCCTTGTACCCAGCCAGCTGCCCCTGACAATTAAGATTGTTTCTAGTTTGACACAAAATGCTGTTGTTCAGCAAGGAGCTCAGGCTGTTGTACTGCTCGAGACACTGCAAAGCCAGTGGCTTTTGGTCATTACTGATTTATTTCACATTTGCATCTGGTTTTCTGGCATTGAAGAAGTTTCTCTTTAAGAACAAATTCTTTGCCTCCTCTCATATCCAATTTGATATTAGGTTCAATACAATACTAGAAACAGTTGGCTGGAGTAACTCACCATTATTTACCTGCACAGGAGTCAGTCATGCAGGCATAACATGCATATTCCAATTCTTTGCTGTGAGTGGCCAGTTACTATAAAAGTTTTCTACTTTGTAACTTTTATCCTTAGGAATTTGTTTTCTTTTTGCTAAAGGAAAGAGTAATCAAGACTTTCAAAATTTTGATCTTTATTAATTTATACAGAAATTGAGTGGTTAATCAAAACCACCATGACATAAAACACGTTAAAAACATGATTTAATTTAATGGTGGATTTAACATCTCACAGTCACTTGCACATTTGGAGATTATTATATCTCTGAAGTTATTATGAACTGCCTATAGCTTTTTTTCCCATTGCTGAATGAAATAGTGCAAACTATCATGACGATCTTACACACCATCTGTTTCTTCTCCTTTTCTCATCTTGATATGATCATACATCTTCCTATTTTAAATAGATTTATATGTCCGCTACAAACAGTTAAATAAATCTTGTAGGCAATAACTATTGATGATCTCACTGAAACAGTGGAAGTAGTCGGATATTTAAACCGACAGTAATTAAATATTGCCACTCTCAGAATGAATTAATCCAACAGTTAAATCTGCACAGCAGCTATTCAACAGGAAACATCTAAATGTGGATTTTAATCTATTCTGAGTATTGGTAATTTTTTTAATTTGAGGGGATATGCACATATGACCCTATTCAGGAAAAAGTTCATTCACTGGTTTAGATGACCCTCAAGATTCCAGACAATGAGGGTACAAATATTTTTACAGTAAGACATTGGATTTTTTTTGCACCTCACACCTGTTTATTTCCTTTTTTAAAACTACCTAGGTGATAGAATCCGTTAATTGATTGGCATCCTAACTTGTATTCATAGAACTCATAATGTGATTTTTAAAATGGAATTTTCTTAAAAGAGTTTAGGCTATGAAATTTTACAATTATTGACAGGTGCCATCACACTATAATGGTGTATAATCGCATTTGCTTTTGTATAACAAGGCAGCTTCAAACAGCAACTTAGTTATCAAGAAATTAGGGAATGGAGATTGAAAATTGCACTAAAGACTCCAACACAAGTTGTCATGCTTACTTCATGCTTACTTCTGGAAAAAGAGGGGACCAGCAAGCAATTGGACTGTGGAAAGCCTCCAAAAAGCAGCCTTGGGCCCTCCTAAAGTCATGGATCAGGCACAGTCAGGCTGAGTATGTTAACAGGGTAGTGTGGGTGGAAAACTTCTAAGCAGAAAGTGAGAGAGCAAAAGAAAGTAAGAGGCTGATGAAAAGGAGAAACGAGGAAAACAGAGAAATCTATGTCAAACTGCCTGAAAACCTCTGTGGGGATGTAACAAAGCTTTTGTTCACAACCTCTTGCACTGAATGCGTAAACAGGCTGAACAGTTTGGGCTGCCCTTTCGGTGGTATTTAATTCTCATCTCCCGTGACTAATTAGCTTTGCTCATTACAAGAAAACAGGATCAAGGGGCAACGTGGATAATGGTGACAGCGATGTTCTATAAAGCATGAGGGAACAGCAGCCTCAGACACAGCGAACATTATCAGGATGGGGTCACTACAGGTCATCTCATCCATTTTACACCACAAAGTGGTGGATGTCTCCAAGGCCCTAACCCAGCTAGTTGTAAGGCTTTGAGACCTTTATCTTTCTTTCATGTTTCAAAGAAAGTCAATGGTATAATATCCTTGGTGTGATACCACCCCAGAACTTTACAGAACCCACGTGTCCAGGTGACTCCAGAGATGGGCAGCAGCACATCGGCCACCCCACACCCTGCTCAGCATTTGTATAGACCCAAAATCAATCTTACACACCTGGAAGTATGCCCAAGACCCCCTGGTGACAGTCACAGCTTTACACTGTTGATGTTGGAGATCCTCTGTACAGCAGAATTTACCAGAGAAAATTTTGGCCCCCCAGTCCTTTTTAGGGAGAGATAAAATAGGAAACAGCTTAGTTGGCTCAATAAATGTAAGATATATATGTTGCTTTCCTCTGACATTCCTGACCCTCTTTTGGGACATTTCTTTCATACATTCCCCTTGACACAACTGAATGCAGTTAACTAACTGAAACAGCTCAGTGCTCTCACCTTACCCAATTTACTAACACACTCATTTTTTTGATCCCAAAGGATGTACTGATCTTTATCTTTTCCAAGTAGAACACAAATAACGGAGAACAAAGGACAAAATTTTCCATTATGCTTAGTGTGAAAAACTCCAGGACTCATTTGAAGAAATGTTGTGAACAATATATTATAATTGTGTACAGTAAACACCTATATTTGGCTCTTCAAAGTCAAAAGAAGAACTAAGAGATTGTCTAAGCAGAACTAAGAGCTAGACTAAGATAAGACTTCACTTAATTATTATATGAAGCAGATCCTATTCTGTAGAAAATTACCCTTCAGAAAGTTGTTCCAGTTGTTATTACTTTCACTGCTAAAATAAAACTCTGACTAGTTTTGGCTTCAAGCTTTGCCATACATCAATATACATGAATGGCTGTGACTGTACTGTATAATTTTATTGCGTGCTGAAAATGTTGTTTTATAAAGCGTCTTAGAGACTATGTTTAACTTAAACTCACAAACTTTCAATTAATAAAGTGAAGAAATTTACCTTTGAATTCTCTTATTAAATAGCATTTTTCCAAACCTTTACTAATTTTCCCAACATACTTTTTAACTATGTGCAATTTATCTTAGACTGAGGACACTGTAGCTGAATACAATATTCTGAAAACATTTACCCTGAAAGACACACTAGAGAGAATATGTGCAACTTCACATCTTGTATTTGATAACCCCATGTATATAATTCAAAAAAAACTCACTATCCCTTTCAGGCACAGTGTTCCAGAGAGAGATTATTCAGTGATTGTCTACCACAATCTTCAGGTTTGTTCAAACCTTACATTGTGTCTTCTGCTTCCTGAATGTTAAAAACCTGGAATAATTTACATGAGAAAGATGAGGTGCAGAAAAGTTCTTGACACTGTGTAAGCTCTAACTAAAGTTCAGCAGTAACTAAACCACCCTGCGTTATCAACAGTTTTCAGCATAAATCCCAAACACAGCCCCACACCAGTTACTGTAAAGAACTTTAACTCTGTCCCCAACAAAGCCAGTAGAGTCTAAGCCAAAAATTGTCTCCAAATCATTAATAAGTGTTTATCAATATTATCATGCACATGATTGTACAAAGCTCTACAAGGAGGGAAGTGCTGATGGCGAGAAAGATCCTCTGGCTGCACTTGATCTCCTATAAGTTCTTAAGCTGGGAGAGCAACTTTTTACACAGGCAGATGATGATAGGAAAAGGGGCAATGGCTTTAAACTTTTAAAAGAGGAAAGATTTAGATTAGATGTCAGGAAGGAGCTCTTTACTCAGAGGGTGGTGGGGCACTGGAATAAGTTGCCCAGAGAAATTACCGATGCCCCATCCCTGGAAGTGTTCAATGCCAGGTTGGATGGTGCCTTGAGCTTCTGGTCTAGTGAATGACATCCCTGCTCATGACATGGGAGTTGGAATGAAATGTCTTTCAGGTCCCTTCAACCCAAGATATTCTGTGATTCTATGATTATTATTCTAAGACTACTGCAAATTTTTCTTTTATTCCTAAATGATAAGATCTTACTCTTTTTTTGCACTACTGCTATAAATAATGGTAATTTAAGCTCCTAAACTTGTCTTACATTCATATTTTAGACTCTAGATAGAATTTTGAATTTTAGCAAATGGTCAATATATTTCAGGGCTCCTTTTTTGAGTGAGCATTTGTGTTTCATAGTCTGTGGATTCTTCCATCAGCCAGCTACAAAGGACTATAGGGTCAGCCCAAGCTGGGCTAGCAGCACCAGAGGAGCCATTTGTTTTTCAGAAATGTGAGGCAAAATAAAAGTAGCTTGTACTCTCCGGGACTATTTTTTTGTAAGTTTCCTAGAAATTTTTACTTGCATAGGTCAAAATATAGTACTTTATATAAAAATATAGTACTTAACTAGTAAAACATAAACTGTGCATAGTTGCAATTTATGTTATTGATTATCAAACTTTAAACATTGGTCTCACTTTAGCTAACAATATTCACCTTTACACTGGACAGAGAAATCATCCTTAATAGAAAGGTCCTCCATTAATATTCTATTACTCAACCACATAAGAATATAATTATTAAATGTACACCCATTATTTATATGGGATGAGGGCTGCAAAGTATTTCCTGCCAATATCCACAAAAAGACTTGTCTCTCAGCTCAGCAGCCCCTAGAAGGCCTTGCAGAAATTCTCTTAAAGAGGTTGGCATTTTTCCGCTGCTTTCTACAAAAACTGCCTTCCAGTTTTTAAGGCTGAACTGACCTAACTTTCTGTGTAACATTTTTAACGACTTCCTTCTAGTTCTGTCAGCTGGTGTATAAACCATCTCTATTAGTTTGGTCACTCAAAATATAAATCATATTAGGAGAAAATTAGGCTGTCAGCAAAAAAACTAAGAAAAAGGGAAACTTCTGCATTTTTCAGAACATTGTGAGAAATATGAATTTCAGCAGGTTCTCAAGCTCTGCTGGAGTGTCAGGGACTAATGAAAGTTACTGTACACCACCCACTGAACAGAGTTAAGCAGACAGTTTGATTAATTAAAGTGTCAGTTCAGCCAATGGTTTCAATTTCCCTTCTTCAAAAAATAAAAGCTCCAACAAAAAATTATGAAAAAAACCTATTAGGTTATTTCAGTAATTTCCTGTCCTTGCAGAATAGTCCCTCCAATGACATTTTTATTCCAATTTGTTCAATGAGTTTATAGGCTTGAAGAGGTGTAAACCACAGCTGATGGCCACAGAAGAATTTACTGTCTGCTAAACCCTGATCCCAATCTTGACACACAAGTAATGACTTTTATTTTCATAATAGTATTGTATATTGTCTACTTAAATAATAACCTTGCACCTTTCTATAGAGTGAAAATACCTATACAGCAAATACCTAAAGGCTATGTTAGAAACTTCCTGCTCATTGTCCTTCAGTGTCTGAAAAGACCTACAATATTTTGAGTCCTGTCAAAACACCCCAAGAACAATCCAGATGCAATCACCTTTTGTAATATCTGTACAGTGTGACACGGGCTGCAGTGGTGGGAAAGAGATAAAGTCTCTTTTCTTGTCAGAGACCAGTGCTCCTTCTTTGCTCCATCTCTCTAGTCTGGTGCAATCCAGCTCTGGGAATGTCAAATCAAATATAATATATAACACAACCAGAAATATGTCAAATTTAAATATCAAAGGTTTGGCCTCTGGAAAGTTTGGTTTTTCCTTATTTTCCATCTGGCATTTTTTTTTTCAGCCCCACTGTATGTCTTGCCTTTCCATGTGGAAGCATGCAATTTTTACTCTAAAAGCAATCTGGTTACCAAAATTTTAACAGCATTTTTGAACATGTTTATAAATATTGTTGTTACAGTTCTCTGGGATTGGAAACTATTATTGATTCCTGTATTTCCCCCAAAGAGCAGCAGAGGATTCCACTTTTTCAAAAAAATAATTGGGAAGCACAGTTCTGAACACCATCAAAGGCTTAGTGACTCTGGATCAGGAGTATGCAGAGAGACAGAATTGAAAAAAATCTCTCCTCTCAGAGGCAGTGTTGTGGTTTGAAAGCAAAACGAATGAGAGGCTCCAAGTCAGAGATATAATTTAATAAGAAGAAAGGTAAAAAAGTAAAAATAAAATAAATGCAATAGCACAAAGGATCACTGACAGGGTCAGAATACAACCTGAGCAGGATGGTGGAAGCAGTCCAGGTGAGGTGCTCTTCCTGAAGCAGTGATCCTGTAGAAAGGTCTGGGAGCTCTGCTCCTCTGGGAATCCAGTGGGTAAGTGCCCTGGCACTGTCCCACATACCAGCTTATGTCCAGGTGAGAATGCTTGGCTCCTCCCCCTGGGCAGAGCATCTCACAATAGCATGAGAAGTGTGAAGTGGGTCCTTGATGGCCCATTAACAGAGACAACCCCTGGAGGGAGTTACCTGTGACTCATAGACCAGGCGTTAATGGGCCATTAGCAGAAGACACCCCAAAGGCCATTAGCAGAAGAGGCAGGGGGCTTGGGAAAACACTGCCCCACTTGGTTTCAACAGTTCATGAAGATGGTGATAGAATAAATACTTTGTGTACATCCTACACTGCAACCCAGGACAGGCAGGCTTTATTAGATGCATGGAAAAACTGCATTTAAATGAAAATAGTAGCCTATACTCCTCTATCTCTGCTATTTAGCTAACAGGGTGAGAATTAAAATATTATATATTCAGCCCTTTACAACTTATTTTCTACATTTCTGCACTCACTTTCTGCTCCCTCTGTACTGTACATGTAGTATATGTAAACACTGAATGCATAGTCTAGGTAAGGCACCTCTGTTTATTATGAGACCTTTGTCTTTATACCCCATGTTAACTCTGCAGCCATGGAAACGGAAAGAAAATGCTGCTTTTTCGTGCAAAGTTAAAACTTTCTGTTTGCCTTCCTCCAAGGCAGCAGGAGATCCCCGTGGGTGAAGAAACCACCTGGATGGACATCAATAGATCTGCTACCTTTAGTGATAAAGAGCTGTAGCAGTAAATTCTGAGTGCCTTCCGAAGTCACCTTCGTGTTAAACGAGCGAGGCATAAAATACGTGAGTCCCAGGTGGTTGTTTAGGTTCGTTGCAGTCTAATTACAGTATCTAATTCAATCTGAACACAGTGCTTTGACAAAACAGTGAACAACTGTGGATTAACCCACACGGATGGCATTTGTAGCAGCGAAGCTAAAGACAGGTTTAAAACCAAACCTGATTTTAAAGCAATCTCTGTTCCCTCAAGACATAAATTCTGTTCTGAACGTGGTCAGGGTTTTGTTGTTGTTGTTTTGTTGTTGGTTTTTTTTTTAGTGACTGTTCCGGGTGTGTCAGAATGACAAAAGAACACAACCGCTACATGCACGCCAAGTGGGCTAAACCTAAAACCGGATGATGCAACACCACAACGCTGTAAGGCAAGGCCCTGGCAAAGGGGAAAGACAAACAAATCCTCATTTCTGCCGCCCTGCGAAGCCACTGGAGCCTGGCGCTGGGAGAAGCCCTGCCAGCTCCGGGCCCATTACAGCGGGCACACCCCGCGGGGTTGGGAGGCAGCGCTGCCCTCAGAGCCCGCCGGGTCCCCTCAGCGCGGCCGGGCGGCGCCT
>VWZU01012788.1:293984-328565 GCA_013397095.1 Sterrhoptilus dennistouni
CGGAGCGCCGGGGGGCCGCTCCTGCCGCGGGGGTCGCGGGCGCTCGGCACACACCCCAAGAAGGAGCCGATGGAGGCGCTGAACACGGCGCAGGGGGCCCGCGACTTCATCTACAGCCTGCACTCCACCGAGCGGAGCTGCCTGCTGCGGGAGCTGCACCGCTTCGAGTCCATCGCCATCGCCCAAGGTGAGCCGGCACACACCCCGAGCCCGGCTGGGCCGGAGGGCCGGGAATGAGCCTCCCAAGTTTGGGGGGCCAAGTTTGGGGGCCTCCCACCCCCGCCCGACCGGCTCCTTCGGGCGAGTGGGAAACTCCGGCAGGAGGAGGCGGTACCGAGAGGCGGTCGCCCCTCTGTGCTCGCAGGGCAATTTAGTAAAAGTGATGCGCACCACCTGAAATGTAGTTTCCAGAAGCATCCGCAGCACCTTTGGAAGTTAAATCGGCCCGCTGTGCCAAATCCTCGGGGGGTCTGTCATCTCAGAGAACCACGGGTGGCCATTTTTCGGAATGGGAGTAGGAAAGTGTGTCTCATGAAATCCTCCCGACACCGGGGCAGCAGTAAATTGATTTCAGACCTGTTAAGAGACGCCGGGCTGGTGCTGCTTGGGGCTCATGGGTGAGTTACACTGCCCGCCCTGCAAGGAGAGCTGCCGGCGCTGCCGCTTGGGAGTGTCATCGGGGAAGGTGTGTCTGTGCTGGGGAAGTTTACAGATGCCTCCGAATACAGGGCTATGCAATGCCGATTAAAGTAATTCACAGTGATTTTTCTCATCTGATCCGACTGTTCTTGCCAACTTGACACTGTTCCTTAAATCAAAACCAAATCCTTTTAATTGCAACCTCCTTACTTCTGGTTCTGATCCTCGGCTGTAATTTACAATCCCCATTGCAGCGAAGATGATACTGGGTATTTAAGAGATCAGTGTGCATTTGATCTAGGCCTCTTTGTGACTTCGATAGTAGCGTGCCCTTGGAAAGGGCATTTCTGTGCCTTGTGGCTCCTCTCTAGATGTCTGGAAAATTTTTTGGGTGGGCAGAGGGAAGGTCTGGGGGTCAGCTGTAAAAGTGCTGTTTTTGTGGAGAGACAGAGCCCTTTCAGGTGTCCCTTTGGTTTTGTTTGTAGCACACTTGCATATAAACACTAGTTTCTAGTCAGAGTAAGAGTAGTTCACTTAAACGCCTCGTTTTGGGAGCAGCAGCGCTTTTGTTTTGCAGACAGTGATTCTGTTTTATTTGTTTCACAACACAGAGGGTAGAATGCTTTGAACTGCAAGTTGACACTAACTTTTGGATACTAACAACTAATACTCTTCCAAAAGAAATCCTTCTCAGCTTCCGAAGGGTTCTTGCCGTGAGGTTTTTGTGTGAATTTCTGTCTCATCGATTATTGCTCAGGTTAAACAGAGCTGTGTACCTGGAGGATCGTGTGGTGTATATCAAAATGAGACTTTAAAATTTCAGTGTAGCATCTCCACGTTTATACAGCTATAAATCAACAGATGGTTGTATTTAATATCTTGTTGCTCAGATGCTGTTAGTTATAATATGAAAGTCTGTTGTGTAAAATGCTGTGACTTTCTGATGATCCAGGATTTAGAGGCAAAGTAACAAAAGCATTAGTTTGAGTTTAGACATTTTACTGCATGGGAGATTATTAGTTGGTTTTATGCTTATTCCGCTAGTGGAAATTGCAATTCACTTGTGCCTGAAACTGTAATAATTAATCTTGCTGGAGAGATTGCTTCAGCACAATCTCAGTCGTGGGCTTAGTAGTCTTGTAGGTGAGGGCTGCATAAAGGGTTGTAGTGCCATAAGACCTCATCCTTGGAGTCGGATTCTTCATCTGCCCATCTAGCTTCATCAGACGTTTTTTGTAGATAACCTTTTCCTTTAGCCAGCAGCAGACTGCGGCATGGTAACAGCTGTCAGCTTTTACCTATAAGAAATCCTGTTTCTTCACGTGTTATGAAAAAAGGAGAATCATAAAAGGGCTTCTAGTAAGTCTGTTAAATAGAAATTGGAGGAAAAAAACCTATCTTGAATTTATTGCCCATAGCTGTTTTCTAAAGGATTGATATTGAGAGAATTCAGACTTCGCGTGAAGTGAAGAAGGGCAGAGAGGTGTAGGATATGGATCATCACTCTCAACACAGTGGAGTGCCAGAAGCAGATAAGGTGGATAGAAGGGCTACACTGGAAATAAAATTAGAGACTTTTCTGAGCTAGATGTTTGTATCCTGTATTTTAAATGCTTTATAATGTTTAGAAAATATTTTGTATGATTGCTCTTTCCTGCTGTTGAAATGGTGGCTGTGTAGCAATGACCTGAATAGGTATGCAGGTTGTGAGTAGCAGATGAGGGGAGAGCTATTTGTGCCTTGTTTTCTAGGTACTTTTTCCAGTTGACTAGTGTCACTTGTGATCTTTACAAGTCTGAGTTCAGTCAAGACAGTTTTAGAGATGTTGGGTTTCTTATCAATCTTCTCATTCTCTGGCAGCATGCTGTAGATCCCAGCAGCTGATTCTTTAGCTGAGGTCACTGGTTGTACTTTTGTGTTGATTTCCAATGAAAGTGATCCAAATCCAGCCTTCAAATTCTCTTCTTTCCTCCTTGCGTAAATTCCTGTGTTCTGTTTGAGTCTGAAAAATCAGCTTCTCCTTGATCATGAAATGGCTATGCAGTTTTGCTACTGTGCTTAAGCTTGTTTTGTGCCTGTGATCTTTTCATAACTCTTTATGGAAAGGGAGGTGTTAGCCCATACCCTTCTTAACACGGTCCTTATTGGGTTAAGTTTTGACCTTCTTCCTTCAATACCTCTTCTGTGCCCTAACAGACCCCATATCAGCTAGGGGAGGCTGTCAGCAATATGGGGAGACCTGGGCACATCAAGAACCAAATGGGGCGAGTTCCTCAGCCCATTCCCAGGCCCACCAGCAGAAGGATGCAGTTCCACCAGCTAATTGCCCTAGCCCGCAGTATGACAGGACACACTGTCTGTGGCCTCCGCTCATGGCAGAGGCTGCGGGGAAACCCTGCCCTTGCTGCGGCTGCTGCGCCGAAGGACGGTCCTCAGGTAGGTGGGCTGTAGCTGTTACCTCTAAGTTAGATGAGTCTCTAAGCGTTTTTGTTACTTAAAACATCTGTTGGTGCTGTAGTCACAGAAACTGTAGGCGGGGAGAGGTTTGTGAATATGTTCCTGCCTGCCATCACCTTGTCGCCTGTGTTACTTGGAGGTTTAAGGGGCTTCCAGATACTGGGCACTAGAGCTCGGTTAAGCAGTCCAGCTTATGAATAAACACCGACTGAAATTCTGCTGTTTGTGTTAGTGCTTCAGTAGGCAGAGCTCTTATCTGTGAGCATGTGATGGCTGAGAGTTGAAAGCCCGAGTTTAAATTCATAGATGCGTTTTGTACGGTAGAAGCTGGGGGGGAAGACTGTAAAACTGAATCTTGATAGAATAGTTCTCAGAAAATACTTTGAAAACTGTCCTGATTTAGACTATAATCTGTATCTTACTATCTTAAAATTTAGTCAAAACATCACTGAGCTGTTCTTTCTGAAGACAGCTGCAAATCCCAAATCCTTTCTCATCTAGATTTAATTTTCCTTCTGCATTGAAGTCTTTAAGTTTTTTTTTTTCTTCCTTTTTGAACCTTGGAAAGATGAGTAAGGTGTCCCATTTTCCCAGGAAGAACTTTGAAACAAAGTTTTTAAATTTTAGCTTGTGTTTTGTGTAAGCATGTTGGTCACACCCAGCTACACTAGATGGAGATGATACGTGTGGAATTGAATACAAGTAATTTGTATATTTTCTATTTTCATAGTTACAGGAACACTGAAGTAACAAGTAGGCTGGTTGACTTCAAATGCAATAGTCTTGCTTTCTGTTTCTAGAAGTGGTGCCCTGGAATCAAGGTTTGGTTTTGTTGCCTTCAGATAGTCAGATTTCTGTTGTTTCTTTCTTGCATGATGGAGATGAAAGTGTAAAATCTTTCAAAAAATATGGAGAATGATTTAATGCTTCTGACCTTCTATAGCAATATTCCATTGACCAAAGTGGCGTTAGGAAGAAGATGGAAATTCTTTCTTAAGGAGCTTATATTTAGGGATTCTACCTTTAGTTTCCAGTGTATGATATGAGATGATTCATGAAAGATGCACTCATAAGCAGTGCAGCAAGCCTGGTAATGAGGAGGGAGAATACTAAAGGGTTTGACTTTCTCAAGTAAGAAATCCTAAACTTGGCATTTTTGCTGTGTCTTTATTGCTTCCTAGGGTACTGTTGGTCTTTTATGTGCTGCTTTGCAATATTCTTCAGCCCAGATCTAACTACTTTTCATTAATATTACTAACACAGTGCTTATCTAGGGGCTCTAAGAAATCTCAGGTCTTGACAGTGAGAGAATCCTTTATTTTTCCATCTTTTGTTGCAGAGATGGGAAAACAAATCCTGTTTTCCTGTCTTTGTGAACATACACATAAAATATGTATGTGTGTATATAATACATAAAATAGATGCTTTTAATATATAATGTTTGTACATTGAGCACAATTCTTTGAAAGCACCCAGTTGCATTTTTTATTTTTGGTGGAAGACTTTTATGATATGATCACTAAATAAAAGACTTTTTGATGTGGAATTTCTTCTTCCTCTGCCTGTTGAGGTTGTGTATTACCTGGAAAACATACAAAATCACCATAGCAATGAGTCTTGACAGCTGGCTTTGTCATTTAATATGCAGGTTTTGGAGAATGCAGTTTCTGGCTAGATTCTCTTTGAAGACCCTGGAATGTCATACCATATATAATAATCTGAGATACATAAATAATCTGAACAAAAAGGTGCATTCTGATAGAAAACTGTTCGTAAGTTCAAGTTGCTGCATTTTTTTCTTGTTAAAAAAAACCCAAAAAACATAGTGTACAGATAAAGGGCTCCACCTCCTTGCATTCAGTTGGGCTTACAGCTGGTGCAGAATCTCTCAGGGAATTCACAAGGTTTTAGCTTTTGTTGGGTGAAATCTTACTTTGATGTCAGAAGAAGCCTCACTGGCTTATGTTCTGGTGTTAAATTTATGAGCTCCCCAGTTTACTGGAATAGCTTGGGAAGTATTTGAGCTTATGTGCCTCTACTTCCACAGATTTGCAAAGAAAAGGTAATTGACAAGATGCAATGTCATCAAAGACAAGTGGACTTCACTGAGGTTTTTAGACACTTTGAACAAGTCTCCTATGAAAAAGATTCTTTTGTGTGTATCAGATGCTTCTTGCTGATATGAACCAACTGGTTCATCTGCCGTGGTAGTTTAGAACCACTTGGATTTTAGTGCCTCTTTTTGCTAGAACTGAATTTCTGTTAACACAACAAAGCACAATTCCATCCTTCTGGAAGTACTTGTGTTGTTTGAAGAGTGATTTCACAGTGCAAGCGTGGGGTTTGTGGTGAGGACTGCCCTGAGCCCACTGAGCTGGGAGAAGAGGAACATCTCATGCTGTTGTGCTTTGACAGGTACCGTGGCACCTGGTGGGGACAGTTCTGTCTTCCTCTCTCCTTCACCATGGCATATGCAGGTGAATGCCGTGCTGTGTGTGGAGCAATGTCATCAACTTCTCTCTCCCTTGCTGTGACCTAGGTCAATAAATTCTTTTAACTCTATTGTTTGATTGCTATTCTAGGAAAAGGTCTTCTGGCAGACTGCTGGCAAGTGTGTAATTCACAAGTTTGAAGTGTCCTGTCAAGCTGGTATAATGACAAACTCTTGCCAGCCTGCTGTGAGTTCCTTTATGCTCTTAGACCATTGCAGCCTACACCAGGACTGCTACTAATCTCACTGCTGAATCAAAAATACTAGGTGGTGAAAGAAATATTGTGTTTCAGATGGAAGGATGTGCTACATTTTGCTTTTGAAACCTTTATTTTAATATATCCCCTACCTCCTGCCCGGAGTCTTGGAGCCCTCTCCTGAAGGCAGAGTGCAGAAAGAAAAGTGCTACTGAGGCTCTAGTGATCATTTTCATTAACATCTGAACCTCAGAATCATGGACTATGCTGAGTTTAAAGGGACCCACAAGACTCATTGAGTCCAGGTCCTGGCCTGGAACTGGACACACTCAAGAGTCACACCATGTGCCTGAGAGCATTGTCCAAATGCTTGTTGAGCTCTGTGAGGCTTGGTGCTGTGACCCCTTTCCTGGGGAGCCTCTTCCAGGACACAACCACTTTCCTGATATCCAACTTCAACCTCCCCTGACAACTTCAGGCCTTTCCCTTGAGTCTGCCACAGACAAGAGATCAGTGTCTGCACCTCTGCCTCTGTGGGCTGAATAAGTTCAGGCTGTTCAGCCTGGAGAAGAGAAGGCTCTGGAGACACCTTGTAGCACATTCCAGCACGTAAATGGGGTTTATAAGAGTCCTGGAGGGACTTTTCACAAAGACATATAGTGATAGGACAAGAGGGAATAGCTTTAAAATGGAGGAGGGTAGGTTTAGATTAGCTATTAGGAAGAAATTCTTTACTATGGGGGTAGTGAGACACTGGCATAAGTTGTCCAGAGGAACTGTGAGTGCCCCTTCCCTACATGTCCAGGTTGGATAGGGCTTGAAGCAACTGGGTCTAGTGGAAGGTGTCTCATGGGGCTGGAACTAGATGATCATTAAATCCCTTCAAACACAGATTATTAGGTAATTTAGGGGCTGAGGTTTAATGTCTAAACAGGAAAATTGGTGCATGGTCACTCATGGTAAAACTATTCTGAAACTGTTCTCTGAAAATATCAGCTGTAACTCTCTGCCTTTGTACCACCTCTAGCAAGGTAATGTTTTATGAAGTTCATGCTTTTGCTGTTATGATTTGGTTTGCTTCCATATTCTGAAATTTTACTTGCTCACATAACTTAAAGCAGGTTCTAGTCTGCTATAATGCCGAAACTTTGTCTTATTTTTTTGCAGAGAAAACCCTGTAAACAATCAGGTGGAATTGGTATAAAACCCCCAGAAATCCGGTCTTAATATTTATAAAGGATCTTTTCTTGCTGGCAGATGCTCCAGTATTGATTGGAAGGTTTTAAATAATGACTGCTGTTTTGCTTTTGAAAACTCGTTATAGCATCCAGGTATCCTAAAGCACTGCTACCACTCGAGAATCCAGCAGAGGAGGTAGAGTCACCAGAGACCACCAGTGTACTTGGTACAGTAGAAAAAACCCAAATGGAAAAGTGTGTTTGCTGACATGTGCATTGCGTAAGGCCAGCAGGCTGCTGCTTTGACAGACTTCCTGCATGCTTGTTTTGATGCATTCGGCATGTATTGCTGCAAGAAATAAAAATACACAGGTTTTGTTCGTATTCATATAAAGCCTTCAGTCTCAAGAATTTCAGCAATCCGTATCTTAATTCACTTATGCTTAATTTGGCCAAGGTGTTTCAAGCATAGGTCTTTTGGAAACTGCTGCACTATGCTGTAGTTTATAGTTAATACTTCAGAGATTTCAGACGATGGAACAACTTTATTTTTTGGAAGCAGCTCAGTGTCATCTACCTTATGTTTTTTTCTTGGAAAGCGATGTACATTAAATTATGAGGTTCAAATATAATGCAGAAATAATACTAGTATTAAAAAATATTATTTAGTTAGCTGCCTTTGCCCTTTCCTGCCAAAGGTAAATAAGATTACTGCAATTAAAATAAAAGATTGCTCCAATTAATCTTTGTTTTGTCTTTTGCATGTGTTTAAGCCTGTGATGAATACAAAACAGGTGTCATGCACAAATACCTTTTAAATCACAAAACAGGAAAAGTATCTGAATCTTAAACCATTGTTCTTCAGCTGGGTGTTTTGTAAAACAGTACATTTTAGAGCTAAAAGGAAAATCTGTCTCCCAATAACTCTCTTGTCCAGTACAAAAGCTGCTTTTGATTCAGGACTTTTTACAAAAGATCACTTGAAATGCAGCTTTTACTTAGAGTGCAACTTCAACCCTTGAGAGTGATGGATTCAAAACATTTAGATCTCCCTGCAACAGGCATGAATGAAATAGATCATGTTTATTCTGTGAACACGGAGGTTCTAGTGTAACCTCAATTAAAAGCAAAGGAAGTCTTCCAGTTTCTCTAAGAAAGAAATTTAAAGCTGACTCATTCAACTGAAAACTCTTAGCTTTAGTCAGCCTTATTTATTATTTAATCAATCCAAATATGAAACTACAGAGGCAGCTGTTGTCTCCAGAAAAAAACCCTTTCTAAAAACAACAAGTAAATGGAAAAATAAGTATATCGTGCAAGCAGAGTGCTTAAAGAAGCTGTCTTGGGTCCTTGTGCTGTTGTTGAGATTTTTTTACAAAATGGCTCATTTTGGGGAAAGCTGGACATGAATATGTGAGCTGCCTTGTGCCCTGCTTCTACTTTGTCCTTAAATTAGCACAGTGATATTTCAAATATTCTAAAAGCCTGCCTTTTTGTTTCTGTTTTGTTGTTGTGTGTGAGAACTTCCTTTAACAGTGAATGAACATGGAATTTTTTGGGACATGACTAGCTCATGCCTGTAACACATACTTCCTCTGAAACATGGGGAGCATTTTAAGGCAAAACCCACAAAATACTTTTTTCAACCCAGCAGAGTGCATGTTTCATTCAAAACTATGGAATATAAAATCATAGCTTTTTTTCCCCAGTGTTGATTTACTTAGAATTCTTAGACATTTCAATGCTAATTGTTTACAAAATACCTTCCCTCACAGCTGTAGTACATAGTGATACTTGCTACTTGCTGTACTTTTTTCCTATATCAGTTGCCAGTTTCTTTTTGTATGTGATGGGCTCATCATGTTCATTCATTTTTCAGTATCTTTTGAGTTTTTATTAAATTTAATTTAGACTAAGATACTTGTGGCAAATATATTTTTTTTTTAAATTACAATTATTTTCTTTAGATAATAAAAAGGGAAAATAGGAACATATTTAACACTCTTTGAGATGAATCATATTCAGTGTCAACTCTCCTATTGGCTTAAAGCAGTCATAAGAATCAGGTGGTTTGTTTTATTATTTCCTACTGCTTGTGTCTAGGGATAAAACCTTTCCTCAGTGCACTTAAATACTTCATAGCTTTTAGGCATTTCCAGAACATGCCTTACCATTTGGCAGTGGTCCTGGTGAAAGGCTCCTGCATGACCTGAGGGCAGGACACAGCTTTGAAAAAAATCTTTCTAATTTCAGGAAAAACGGAACCGTTTGAGACAAAAAGGTTTCTACAGTGAGACCAACTTCAGCTGAGAGGAGTCAGATACAATATCCACAGTGGCCTGGCCTTAGGTTCCCAAAGCTCGCTTCTTGGAGATGGTCTGGGCATGAGCACTTTAAATCCATTCTGGGAAGGAGGGAGGGTCAGGGGACAGTCCCTGGTATGTGATTCTTGTCAGTGCCATGGACACAGGTCTGTGCTTTGGGTTGTGCTGTCGTATGGAAAGTTGTGTTGCCACAAAGCTCAGGTCCAAATCCTTGCTGGGAACAAACAGGTAATGGCTGTATTTTGACCTGCTACATTTTTCTTTTAGGCATTATCAGTTTCTGGTTATTGTACTGTTACAGTAACTTTTAAAAATATTTGCATTTGATAGCGTTTGACTTGGTGCAGTGATCTATCCCTTAGTGCTGGCCAGTTTGCTGTAACTTACCTTACACTAAGGATGTGAATCATCAGTCTCCATGAGGATATTATCCTATCTTTCATAACAGTCTGAATTGGTACAAACTGTTTTATTTGCTTTATTTAATTTTGTGAAAGACTGGAGAAAAATGTGTGTGGAACAAACCAATTTCTTTGGCCTGCTGCCCTTTTCAAATATAATGAGTTTGTGTTTTCAGATTACAGATAACCTCTTGATCCAGTTGTTTCTTTGCTTCACTTCTGGCAACAGGCTGATTTTCACAAAGTGCAAATAAAGCTGTGATGTTACAAATGTAAAATTAACTGTTTCACTCAAGGTTGAGATTTAAGAATTTCCAACTAGATTTACAGCCATCTTGTCTAATAAAGATTTTTGCCATGAAGAAGAGATGGGAGAACAGCTTGAAATCCACCACTCCTTCCCCAATTTCATTAACTGTTTGTATTATTTTATGGAGTAAAATAAATCAAGTAAATAGGTAGCTGCAAAAGTGACAGTGCTGTTATAAATCATCAGCCTGGTGACCTTTTCCTTTTGCAAATATCTGACAGACTTCTGATTCAGTGTCCCTTTCCCTGAACAGAAGAAATGTACCAATGTGCAGTTGAGTTCTGATAAATCACAAATGGCCCAAGCTGAAAAAGACTGTTCTCATTGGGAGTTATATGTGACCTTTTATAAGTTTTTTATTCATTTATTTTATCTGGTTTACCAAAACAAAAAAAAGTCTTTAGATTTTTAAAGTTTTGACTGTTGGATTACATCTCGGGGTTGGGTGCTAGGAACTTGTTGTATCTACCTCGTTTCCATGCTTACATTTTTGCAGTTGCACATTTCTATGGCTGAGTTTTACTGTGATTTATGTCTGATCCTGTGTTGAAAGCTCAGTTAAAAAAAAGAAAGCTCGCTTTAATTACTTCTTCCCAGCCATAGAGGAAAAGCATTCTCCTGGGTGAGTAAGGGCAGGCCTGGATGAGCTGTTATGAGGAAATGTGTAGTAGATCTGACTTGGCCATGTGGGTGTGGATTTACTGCTGCCTTCACCTGTGCTGTTGTAAAGTGTTTTGTTCTTTCCCTGTCCCAAGAACCTCTGGGTATGAAAGTCTCAATTCTGCTCCCCATTCTAGCACTGCTGTTCTTCTCTGGGCCTGGCTCTGTGCCTGATTAAGAACAAGTGCCAGGATAAAGGAGAAGTCCCAAATGCATAATCAGGAGGGAATTTAGGAACAGGAGGAAAAGTATCAAATCACCCCTTGCAGTAACAACGTGACTTTAGATCACTTCTGGGTGCAGTTTTGCATTTGACCTAAGGTTCTGCCTTTCTGTTTCCTCATGGGAAGTGCCAGGAGGGTTTTTGTGCCTCAGGCAGGAGTCTGTTCTGGGATCTCTGTGTCACTAACAGCATGTGGTGACTTGCACGAGTGAGCAATACTGGTTTCATCTCCCAGGTTACCTTTGCAGTTTTGACAACTATTTGCAATTGTTTTTTTTACCTCAACATTTGTCTTGTGACTAGGAAAAGAGTTGTCTCTCCTCTCCCTTCCTTTTGTTCTCTATTCAGGATTATTCATCATGGTCTGAGTGGCTGCCCCCCACATCACACAGTACTTTAGCACTGCAAAAAGCAACCTCAGCCTGATTCCATCACCTTCCCTGCTGCTGGAAAAGGAGCTGTGTAAACATTGCACAGGTTTTGCAGAAGCAGAGGGAGGGGAGAATGAGGGAGGGGAGGATGCTGGAGGCACACTGTGATCGGTCTCCACTGCACAGCGTGAAAAACTACAGGGGTGCATATTTCATTAAGATCTCCAGTAAATAGTGGCATTGCAGTATGTCACTGAGGTAGGCAGTGCCACAGCATACTTCCCATTGCCATGGGGAGAAGTGTTAAATACATTAGATTCCATATTTCCTCTACTGTGGAAAACAAAACAGGCTTATGCATGCAGAAAACTCTGAGCTGAGGATTTTGTGTTTGTACTTCACTAATTCTCAAGCTGATTAGCAGAGCTGGAGGTGAGAGTGTAAGTTCAGCACTCGCAGGATTCTGCTGCCTGCTTACAGTGAAGCTGTGACAAAAGAACAGGTTAAAAAAAATCTGTCAGTGGAAAGGGGGAAATATATAATGTTGAAAACAAAAACTGTCCTAAGTAGCAGAACTGTGAGTTTCATAAACAGACATTGGGTAGTTTCTGGGGAAGTTAAGAAGCATTGGGATTAAATGGATGGAACAGTTGTGCAGCTCTTCATAGAGCAGAGGTCCTGAAGCAGCTTTAGAGGGAGTGTGTGCACAGCTGGCACTTGCAGGGGTGTGAGGGGAACTGAAGCCTGTGTTGGCTCTGCTGCTGGAGGCTGCAGGGATGCACTTGCAATTGAATCCTCCTGAGAGAGGCCTCACGCTTGCCAGAGGCTGGAGAAACACTGACCAGGAGAAGGATGTTCCTTTTTTTGTTTTGCAGAATAAAGGCCGTTGGTTGAAGGAATAAAAAGTGAGCTTAGTCAGAACTGTTCACTTTTAGGAAAAGTAGAGCACAGTGGCCTTTGACTTCTGCTCCTTCCTTCTGTGTGACTTTATTTACAAAGCTGCAATCTTAATATTTTGGATAATTTTTGTGAACAGAGCAAGTTTTTTATTAGAACTTAAAATTCACGTGCAGGATAAATTAGTACATAATGCAGCTGCATAACAACCCAGTAGATATTCTATACTCTTATAACATAAAAACGAAAAGAAAGTATTTTAAGGTCAAGTTCCATGTGAAGTGATTTTATTTGTTTTTATATTATAATCATTCCTTTAGTTTTTTGCCAGAGGAAGCAGTAATTGCAGTTTGAATTTGACTATGCAGGGAGTCAGATGGGGGGGTCAGACTGGTTTCACAAATGAAGCTTTGCTAAGTTACATGGGGAAGGGAAGGGGGTATCAAAATGATGAATCTACTGCACTCCCTCCAGCAGCAGGTGAAGAGTTAAGAATAACGTCATTGCTACTGCATTCTGCATTCATTAGGCATTTATGTAGAGAGGCACAAATTACTTGAGTGTAATTTATGGTTGGAACTTAAATTGTCAGTGGTTTCTTATGGTGTTCCTTTTGCTCTCATGAATTAATAGATTCTTAAGGACTTCAAGGCGGCTCATCATTTTCTCTTTAATGCCCAATGCAATGAAAAATTAGGAGGAATGTCATTACATTTAGCATGAGTCTGACAAAATGTTTGATGATCATTCATTTTATCTGTCCTCTTTGTCTCTCTTATTTTAGGTTACTCTATTAAGTCAGAGACAGATGAAAAGCAATAAACTCTACATATATTTAAAGTCAGAAGCTTCAGACAGAAGCTTGTTTCTGCAGTTGTACTTGCTTCCAAGGTCATCCTCAGGCAGGGAATGGAACTTTCTGCTTACAAGAGAGCTGGTACTTAGTGGTGTTTGATTTAATAGCAATTTGTCTTTGGCTCTCTGTAAAGACTGTAGTCGAGTTTTCCTAAAGGAAAAGAACAATCCCACCAAACACATTTAACGTGCCAGCCCCTGCCTGGTGCTCCTGTGCTGCTGCAGCTGCCTGCGCGTGGTGGTGGCTTTGGGAAGGGCTGTTCTCTCTGAGTGCAGGTACTGCTGGTGCCAGCGGCTGTGGGAAGCACAGCTGTTGTTGTTGCTGAGGCACAAACCCCTCGTTACACTCTGTTACACTCTGTTTTGTGCCAGGGCAGTGGAGGAGGGAGTGCCCTGCATTTCCCTGTGTTCTGCCCTGGCTGTGGTCAGTGAGCTGTCTCCTCTACGGGGTTCTGCTGCAGGTACCAGACCTGGGCTTGACCTGAGCAGCCAGTGCTGCTCCCTGTTCTTAAAACCATTTTCCCACTCGCTTTCTTTCCTGGGGAAACAAGTGTAGTTTTGTGCAGGAGGGGAAAGGGCATGAGGGGGAGGAGGTACGGGAATAAACCAGCTTTTCAGATTTCTTGTTAAAGCAGGGCCTGGGGGGAACATAAATGAATAAAGGATATTATAATTGTACATGTAACTCCCTAGATATTTCATGAGCTCTCATGTTTAGACATCAGTGTTGCCTAACACAACCCTATTTAAAGGTGATGAAAGTCCTCTAACAGATCAGATCTGATTGTGCACAGAGTGCTGATAATTTTTGTTAACAAATCTACTGTGGTGTCCCACAGAATTGCTTTGCTTGTTCTTTTACAGGAATATATTGCACTCTGATAATGCACAGATACCATGGTCTTGCTTCCAGTTCAGCACTGTTGCTGTGTTGCTGCTCTGCTCAACTGAAAACCCATGAAATGATGGATAGATCCCTGCCTTGAACAAGAGTGGCCCAAGAAAAAACTGTGCTGACAGAGAAATGCCAAAACCTCACCTAACTGAAACAGTTAAATGAATGCATTTGGATGAAATTAATTCCACTCTCTTAGTCAGAAGGGCTCATCCTGTCGTTTTCCAGATCTAGTGAAGAGGTTGTTAATCATCCCAGGCAAAGATTCATTCATCCAAAGATGGAAGAGTTTGTTGTGCCATTGGGAAGGGCCCCTCCTCTGGCTCCCAGGAGCTCCTTGCAATCCTCAAGCACTGAAATGGAGAGGATGAGGAGGGAAGGCAGAGCCAGCCTCCTCTTGGGAGGATGAGTATTTGGTTTTTTGAGGCAGAGAATTTTGATTCTGACGATGGTTTTTTCCAGTCAGGGAACTGCTATAGCAGTTTGTTTGTTGGTTTGTTGAAACAACCAAGTTTTTTTCTTTGCAGCTCTCTAGTACCTTCTTATCTTTTTTGTTTTGTTTTTAAATGATGATATAACGATCTACTTCTGAAACACAGATCAGAATATCTCATTCTTGTTCCTGTTTGCTCTATCAGTGTTACTATGTTGCTGGCACTTTCATGTGAACACTTCAGCTGTTTTGCTGACATTCTCCATTTCTCTCTGAAGGAGACAGCTCAAACTCTATTTCTATCCTTATGCTGCATCGCTATTACAAGCTGCAAGTCCTTTCTGTGTTGTCATAATTTTAGCTGATTAACCCCATTGAATCCTGAGGCAAGCATCTTAACTCTGACCTTTTTTTTTTCCAGCTGTGGTTTGAGGCCTTTTTAAGAAAACCACTGCAAATATTATTTTGGCATGAACCTACTTGAGTGGAAATACTGACCTTCACATTTATAAGGCACTGATGGAGATTGGGATTAGGTCAAGGATAAAACCCTCTTAATGATGAGGACAGTGATTTGAGCCTCTGGATACCTGTCTGCATTTTATGCTTTTTTTTTTTTACATTTTCAGTCAGGGTTTCCACCTTAGGTCTCTGTTTTGTCAAGCATCTTTAAAAGGATATGGATGGTATGCCACATTTTTGGAAGGGATAATAGGTTAAGTGTATTGTATACTCACTATAGGGGATCGCAGGAGTGGATTAAGCCTGAAGTCACTGCTGGGGTTTGTTCTGAAGGGAGTTGGTTGGCCTGGGAGCACACTGCATTCCTGTAAAGCTTGGTCGACTCTTTGTCCAGCAGATGTAACAAAGCTTTCAAATAAAGGTGATAATCGCCTGCTACTTCAAGGGTTTTCAGGAAGGGTGATGCAACCTGATCACTGTGTAATTCTCTACAATGTCACAGGGAGTATTAAAAAATACTATCCTATTTGTATTTATACAGAATATTTATTTGGACATAGTTACCTTCTCCAGAGTAGTGGAGGAATTTTCTATCCCCTCCTCTGTGTGTTTGTCCCAGAGCTCCGCCCAGCTTTCCCTCTGCCGGGCATGTGACTGAAGGGGCTGCCGGCCAGGTTTATAATTAGCACTGCACAAGTCAGCATCCTTTAGTGCCTTAATTGCTGTAGTAACAGGAAACCACCTGTGAGTTATAACAAATGATGCAGAACTTTTCTTTAATGTCAACTCATGGACTGTTGTTTCCCCATCTGGAATACTAAGGAATGCCACTGAAGATCAATGGGACAAGGTTTTTCAGTTTTGCTAGATTGCAGTTTGATGAAAACATTGAGGAAGAGCAGGGGAGGAAAAAAGGACAATGAGAAGGTGTCTTATGAGCTTTATTCCATGAATGAACTCATACATCAGAGTCAGAAATTGCTTTTGAGGATCCACCTCTGAACAAAGCAATAACACATCTCATTTTTAAGGCTCTAATCTAGAATTTCGGTTGTAAAGATTCTCTCATGAACTCACATGCAAAGGAATACCTCCTTTTAGTAGACAGGACAATTGCTCTGATTTCTTGTTCTGTGTGAGTAATGTTTTTGCTGTTTCAGTGATGTGTATCTGAATGATTGGCTGAAATGACCTGGACAGGCTTTTTGGAGGGAATAGATTGATGAATTCAAGACAAGACCCTCTGTAACTTCTAGATTAGATACCTTCAAAGCCTAAAATTATGTTAAAATACATCTAGATTATTAATACTTTTTATATTCCTCTTCTTGATACTCATATGCTTGTTTAATAATTAATTTAAACAATTCAATCGCTATATAAAAATCTGTAAAACACTGCTCATATTTTTGTCTCAGATATGGCAATACTCAGCAGTAGCGAGTATTTTCCTGGGGTAGCTCTGGCAGTAGTGCCTGCATTCAGTCTTATTGTTTCCTGCCCCTGGGTGACAGCAACAAATTCAGCTGTAAAATTTTATGGTGGTGTTAGCTGCAATTCGAATAAAACATAATACATGCCTTCAGGCTTGCAAGTTCTCTTGAATGCCAGTTCTTAAAAAAATTGATAATTCAGAAACTAGTGATGACAACTTGCTGGGTTTTGTTTTTGTTTTTAATAAATGCATCCCCATTAGCTGTTCGTTGTGGTTAGTTCGTCAGCTAAGAATAATAATTCTAAAACTAAATTGCAAGTGCTTGGCTACAATTGGCATAGTGACTTTAACTTGCTGGGTTTGGACCAAGTTGTGGATGATAGTATTATTTATGTTGATGGTTTTATGTTTCAGTCCTCATCCCCTATGCTCCCCCTGGGTTCTAAGCATTTTTTAAAATAGTTGGAGAAAAAGATGATACTATAAATTTAAAAAATATGAAGAACAGTTTTAAGAAGCAGTAAATGTTTTTCTGATTCCTAGACTTTGCTAATTCAGGTCTCATGACATGTATTGCACTTGAACCTTGGTTTATAACCTCATTTATGGTAATGAATGTCAGTTAGAAAACAGCAATTTCTCACTCCACCATTTCATTTTATTCCTTCTGTAATAAGATGAATTCTGTGTCTTATTGAGTGCTGTGGCTCAGGATGAGCTGGTGAATGGCCATCGTGAAATGCAATTCTGGAGTACTTTAGAGTTGTTTTCTTTCCCCCAGACATTTAAACTCTGAATCGTTTGATTCTGGCTGAATTGAGTTTTTTTAATAGGATTTTACCATTTTTATTTTTGTTTTCCCTCTGGTAAAACAAACAAAGAGCACATTTCCTTTGCTGTAGTCTCTGAATATTTTTATTCTTGTT
Source organism: Sterrhoptilus dennistouni (assembly GCA_013397095.1). Taxonomy (NCBI): domain Eukaryota; kingdom Metazoa; phylum Chordata; class Aves; order Passeriformes; family Zosteropidae; genus Sterrhoptilus; species Sterrhoptilus dennistouni. The sequence goes on from VWZU01012788.1 coordinate 311,139, forward strand.
TTTTGCTGAGTCTCAAAAATTCAAGTAGTCAGAACAACTTCCTGTGAATAAATTCCCCATTCTGAAATATGTTTTGCTATCTAGAGTTTAAAAAATTCTGTTTAAAAAATGTTTTGGTTCTCAGTGCTTTCATATCTTGCAGAGTTTTAAAGTATGTTATGCTTTAAAGAGGTGGTATTGGAAGTGATTCTGTAAAATGTTTTTTGGCTTTCATACCACAGTGGTTGGGGTTTTTTTTTTCCTGCTTTTTTTCCCTTCCCTGTGTCCCAGCTTTAAACCAATCTTTGGCCTCTGCAAGTAGAGCTGGGCTGGAGCAGCCCTTTGCTGCAGCAGACAGTCCTCTGTCCCTGGCAGAGACAGGGCATCAGTTCTCAGGGGAGTTGCCTTTGTGCTTTAAAGCCTTGTTTTGGTGCTCCATTGGAGATGGGACAGCTTTTCCCATGAGCCTGGTCCTGCAGGTACCTTATGACAAAGTCCTGAGCCCCCTGGTCTGAGCTGGCCCTGCTTTGTTCTGGGCTGGGATGAGATGCTCTCTGGGGCTCTGTCCTGCCTCAGGCAGAGGGGGAGCTGCCTTGCCCAGAGCATGTGCAGGGGTCACCAGCATCAGTTTTCTGAACTTCATCTGGCAGACTTCTCCTATCCTTTCTCATTAACATGTGTAATCACAGATTTTTTTTTCACAGATTAATTTTTATCTTGATGATGAGGTAAGCTGCAATGCTTGTAAAGCAGGCATGCTTCCATGTGAGTTTACAAGACTTCCATTTATCAAATAAAGTTCTTGCATGTGGAGCAGGAAGATGCTGTTACTGGCATGAGCTCCCTGTGGCTAACCAGGAGCAGCCTGGTCTCCAGAGCCTGGTGCCACAATGCTGTCCCCAGTGACCTTCTTGCAGCTTCTGCCCTGATAGTGGTGAAGGACTGCTTGATAAAATGCCTATTTAGCAGGAATCCCACACTGCTGAAAAAGATTATGTTGATGATTAAGTAATTTTTGTTTATATCTGATGCCCTGGTATTTCCCTCTGTCTTACACTAACTTGTCTTTCCTCTAACCTCAAAATAGTGTCCCCCAGTTTCTTTTAGAAACATCCCAAGGTAGTCCTTGATTTATATTCTGAAGGAGGAACTGATGTTCTTTTTAGTTATTGTAACTTGGAACTCCCGTTATTCCTAGACATAAGACATTTTTATTTCATTTTCCTTCTACCAAACACCTTTATTTTTTCCTTTTGGTGCTAAATTTCTAAAATCAATTATTCACTGGGGTTTCTTTTAGTTTTGTGGGTTTTTGTTTTTTTTTAATAGCTGTGTAGCTAGACTGAATAGAATGTAATTGTGTAGACTGACAGGTGCTATCAAACTCAGTTGTGGTTAAATCCAAAGAAGGTGTGTTCTAGAGGTTTGTGGTATTTTGTGACAAGCTGAACAGTCTTGTATTCTGTAGTGATACCCAAAATAGATGGAAATTATCTAATCTAATTGGCTGTCATAATCAGGGATAAGTGTGAAAAGATGTCTTCCTCAGAAATAGTGTTTCCTGGAAATTTGTTTATTTTGTTACAGTTTCTTATCACAAAGTCCTTTATGTGGAGACCTAGATCTAAAAACGAGATGGGCACTGCAGCAGGGCTGGTTTCAGTGGCAGTGCCACAGGAAGCCCAGGAACCACAGTGGTTTGGTGTGAGGGCTTCCCATCAGAGCAGAAAGCCATGGAGGGCAGCATTCTGTGACCTCCTGTGGTTGTGTTTGGTTTGGGTTTTTCATTCTCTCCCTGGCTTTCAGCAGGATGGAGCAAATGAGTTTAGGGAAGCTTCATCAGAAATGTGAAGGTTTTGGGTATTGACTTAGGTTGCTTGGTCACCCTCAGGGCATCTGGAGCTTTTGGAAACAGTGGCCTCAGCTAATCTCTTTATTTCAAGGTGGTTCTGATTTTCCCCAGTGTTGTGGAAATTTACTGTCTCTGAGAAAAGCTGTCCAAAGGGCAGTCCTGGTATATATAGGTAGTTCTTTCTTTGTCTAGGCTTCTGTAAAAGACTTGCCTAACCTGTGAGAACAGAAGGAGACCATATGAAAATGGGTCTCCTCCCCAGTCCCAGTCTTCCTGAACAGGAGCTGAAAATTTTGGTCTGAGGTTTTCTTGCTGTTGATACTCGAGGCTTCAGAAGATTGACTCTTACAGGGTCCACCTGTGTTTACCATGTTCCTCTGCCAACCTGAGCTTTGAATCTGTGAATTCCTTGGCATTTTCAAGGGAAGAGCAGAATAATCTTTATTTCTGTAGTATTTGGGCTGTACTTGTCCCATTTGCATGGTGAGTACATCTGGTGTTGGTGGAGCTTAGGTAGTGTTTGTATTGGGCAGAGGGAGGAAGTGCATCTTCAGTAACTGCTAGAGCTTGAGAGTTGTTAAAGACCTTGAATAAGTGAAATTATTTTGGAAGTTAGTGTCCTAGTTGGCCCACTACTGGTATTATGATCTAACTTTTATTCCTCAAAGGTACTTTAAGTGAATATTTTAATTTCTTCTTTACAATGGCTTTGAATATAAGAGTGACTTGGATGCAAGAATACTCACTCTAGTCTGCAGTGCTCAAACGCAGGCTAAAATTAATCCCAGTCTGTGTTTGCAGCATTGTCTTTCCATGTACTTGGCTGCCCCAAGTAAAATTTGAATACTTGAATGTTGTAGGTTTCACGTTTTACCATTTTTAACCTGTGTCTGTACAAGTTACCTCAGGAGAAATATGGAAGCAACTTGTTAAAACCTCTGGGTTCATAATATTGGAAAATACTGGGAGAATGATTTTTTTTTTGTTTTAAAAAGGAGGTCTTATGGTCAATATCTACATTAAAAAATACATAAGAAAAACGAAACAAAAAAAGTAGCTAGTTTTTTTTTTCCTTGCTGCTGTTAAACGAGTAACTTGCTGCTGCATTCTGCACAGCATCTCTGATCACAACTGCATTGGCTTCCTGTAGAGAAAGTACTCTGTCAGGTTCAGGAGTGATGTCCTGGTCCTTGCTAATTCTTAGTGGTTTGAGTCCAGGATACCTGAAACATGCACCAAATGACCAAACTTAATGTGCTGCTACCAAAATCAGTGGTCTGTATTTTTCTTTTATTCTTATATTGCTCTGAAAAATACCTTTTGTGAGAATATAAATGCTAGGATTTGTTTTGCAGACTTTCTGGGGGAAAGAAGGGTGTCTGCTGCATGTTTAGAGTATCTCTAAAAAAACCCGTACAATTGTCTCTAGAAGGTTTGATTTTTTAAAAAATTTTAGTGTGGTTTTGTAATTTTCTAATGAAGATGGCTGTTGGACTGCTTCTGAAGTATTCTGTTACTTACACTACTATAAGCTTGTAATATTCTAAGATTTTTTGGCTTTTAATACCCTGTTATCTTTTGTTAAAATAATAAAAATGTGGGTGTGAAGTATGTTTCTTTCCCATTTGAAAGCTGTTAAATAACATAACTGCTTTTTTGCCTGCTAGTAATTTGATAAAGACTTGATAATAAACCAAATTTGTGATGAAGCAGCTAACGTTCTCATTTCATTTTGACTTCTCTAGAGAAGTTGGAGGTTGCACCACCATCTCCAGGACAACTGAGACATGGTAAAAGAAGAATGTTTGTTGAATGTGGTTCAGTGTTTGTGCAGTCTCTCTCTGAATTGGCTTCATCTTTGTTCCACAAGTGCTGGTCTGTCCTCATCCCAGTTGTATGGAGTAAGAGAAAACCAAAACAGGCACCAACACTCACCCTGCTGCCTTTGTTTCATAACACCTCGGCTGGAGAGTGTGCAACACTTAGTGAAAGTAGGACAGAAAGCCCAAATGAGAGCACACTGCTCAAAGCCAGCAGCAAACATTGTTTTTCTAAGCCAAGCAGTGTTGGTGCTGCAGTGCCTTGTGGAGGTTTTGTGTTTTGAAAGGACTGAGAAGTGGTATAAAATCACAGAGAAATTGGAAACAGATTGTGTATTTATAATACCATTATTCAAATTCTGATTTAGTTTCCAAATTAATGTATTTTTGTAGTTTTGTACTCTAGAGTGAGCAAATTTATTTAGGCAAACATTTTCCTTTTCTAATTATCTACATTTTTTTCTAATTTGGTTCCTTCCCTCCCCACCCGCACCTTGTCCCTGGGGTTCTGTTTGCTCCATGAATTCAAAAATTCTGTCCATTTCACTAGGAACTTGAGGTCCCAGATTAGCTCCAGTACACACATTTTGAAAACAATGGTCATATCTATCTGCTTTTTTGGTTATTTATGTTTTGGTGGGTTTGTCCTGTGATAGCTTAAAAATAATTGGCAAGTTTCATACATTTTGTGCTGTAGTCTTTCACCTGTGCAGTTGAGAAGATGGGTGTATTCTCACATAGTAGTTACAGATGTCCATTCATGTTCTAGCACATAAGCATGAAAGATCTTGAATGTGGCTTTGGTTTTTTGTGTGGTCATGGATTCATGCTTCCTGCAGAAAGGAAACCCAAAAGGTACTGGTACCAGTTTCTTTTCACATGACTCTGAGGTTCATGCACTCTTCTTTCATCCCTCTTCCTAGATTTCCATCTCTTTAAGTTTATAAAACATAGGAATTATAGTCCAATATGAAGTGAAAAAAACCTCCAAACTCCAACCAAATCCAAACTCAATATTTGCTGCATTTTAAATGTTAAAAAAATGAAAATTTTCTGCTGTATTTTTGTCATGTAGTCTGTCCTCATTCTGTATTTAGTCTTATGAAGTGAGCACCTTGAAACTCAGCTGGAGACAATGCTGTGCAAATTCAATCCCACCCCCATCAAAAGCTTCCAGGCTAAAACCTCAGAGAGAAAATGAAGCAGAACAAAAAAGAATGATACAGTAGCACTGTGCACATTCTTAGAAATAACTCAGACCAGCATGTTCCAGGCTTCTGCAATAGAAAATATTTTCAGAAAGGATTTAATAGGTTTCAGAAGTAAGAAAGAAGAAAATGCGTGAAACAGAAGGTGGAACTCGGTTTCTTAAGCTGTGTATTAATGAGCAGCTACAAGCCTGACTTGCACTGAGTGCACAAACAAAATCAAGATACAGAAGTTTTGATTGAAACGGTGAGATAATTAATATGACACACTAGTGAAACCCACCTCAGCATTTGCAGGTTCAGCTGAAGGAGTTTTGACAAGAGTTGTCTAGCTCCAGACAGTGCTTTTAAAACATGAAATTTTAGGAATGTGTGAAGAAGATGGAGCTCTTGCACAGAAATAGGGAGGGACTTGCAGAGAAAGGGCCTTTATTTCAAGCAAGAGAAGAATTCAGGGAGTCTGAGTTTGGTGGTCTTCAGTGATACCGCAATATCACTGTAAGGTCTGTAAATAACACCAAAGTTCACATAATTTTAAGTATCTCTCTTACGCACTAGTAGGCATAAGTGGCTTCCACCTGAAATTGTACAAGTGTTTGCAAAGTAGGTTCTTCACAGAGCATTAGTAACATTTCTGTGCAGCAAAGGGTTTTACCACACCTGCCGGCAACAAAAAGGTGACCAGTAGGAAAGGAATTGTGTGTATTTTGCCTTTCTCTTAAAACCGGTATTGGACATTTCAGTTATTCCTGTGCACTAGTGAACTGTCTTATAAATATGTTTTTTTCTTTGTTACTTATTTTTTTTAGTGTTCTTCCACAACGCATTACCTTTTGTAGGGTTTGGATTTTTGGATAACGCAATTATGATTGCTGCGGTAAGTTCACTGTTTAATTCCTTGCTCAAGTCTGCAAGATTCATATTTTTCAAGAGAACAGAATAGAATGGCCTGTGAGGTCTAGTCTAGAAAGTCCCCTTGGCTCAGGACCTTCTCAGGGTCTCTAGTCTAACCTCCTGCTCAAAGCAGAGCCAGCTGTAAGATGAGACCAAGTTGTTCATGGTTTTATCCTGAGGGAATTGAGAAATCCAAGGGCAGCTTGTCTGAGGAACCTGTTCCAATGCTCAGCTGTCCTCACGATGGAAAATGTTTTGCTGTATCCAGCTGGAATATGTCTTGTTTTAGTTCATGCATATTGTCTCTCATCTTTCAACCATGTACTGCTGTTCCATAATGCAGACCATGTGGTTTTGTTTCTTCAGCTGAAAGCATAAGGAGCTGTGACGCTGTGTTTTGTTTGTTTGCTCGGTATCTGTAGAAGTTTCTGTTCAGAGCTGTGCATTCAGCTAAGAATTGCAGTGGGGAAGATGATGTGCAGGGATAGGGGTTGCAGATTTGTCCACCAGCTGCCTGCTATGAGAGTATGAAATAATAAAAGACTTCCAGAAGTAGGCCCTTGCCTTAGGGGGAAATAAATATGCCAGGAAGATAGGGTCTCTGTGATCTAGTAGAAAAAATGTCTATTTATCCTTTAACTTTTAACACAGACAAGCTTATACTTCTGTCAGTTGTATCAATATAATTTATTTTAACTCCAAATCCCTCAAATAATGAGAAAACTGTTTATTTTTCAGGGGACCCAAATAGAATTGTCAATTGGAGTTGTCTTAGGAATTTCAACTATGGCAGGCAAGTATTAAAATTGCAGCGCATTTAGACTAGTGTGGCACATTCCTGTATTTTAGGCTGAAAGTAGCACACAGGGCTGGAAATGGCTCTTCCTCAGTCTTGCAGCTGCCTTTCCTAATAAAGAAACAACCTCTGGGTGAAGCAAGGACATACTCCATTTGCAAAAATGGATTTTCAGTTCAAATAGCTTTTAAAATGCTTTTTGTTGATTTCAAGCTAAATATTCAAATCCTGGGTCAGTTGGGAAAGTGTATTTGCATTTCTCTAGTGGAGCTGCTCTGAATTCCACAGGGCCCAATATCAGTGTACGTGGATATATGTATTTATGTGTTGCTGTTTGCTCGCAGTGCTGAGTGGAGATCAGTGTTGGTGTCTTTTTTACTGCAGTTCTTGGTGGCTCCTCTGCCTTGGTGAGATACCACAGGAAGGCCAAGCAGCCACCCTGCTCCTGCACTGGCCAAAACTGATAAGCTCTGCTCAACAGCTTTGGTGCCTCTGCAGTTTCAGAGGGTGCCCATGGACCCACCAGCTGCAGGTGTAGCTTTGCTCGAAAGCACAAGGAGGGAGAGCTTAACTGAAAATGTTACAGCAGAGCAAGTTAAAGATTTGGAAATTTGCAGGCCTTAGTTCAATGTTAAACAGTCACAGGCTAGCTTATCTTAGTAAGGTCTGCTGTGAAATCGTGTATTTTGTGTGTAACTTTGTTCACTTGTGGACAGTATTTCTTCTTAAATTGACACAGTGCACGGATATGTTGATATGTTTATCAAAGGTGCATACCTGAGTGACAGCTCCTATTTCCAGTGCTCCTGTGCCTCTTCAGGCACTGGAAGGCCTTGCTTGGTGTCCAGCATTAGCTACATGGAGCTGACAGCCATGCACAGCCGTTCCTAACTCTGATCTCAAAAGTTATGTTGATTTCCAGGTGTTAGTGTTGTCTTTTTGTATTTGTCAAGATTTCTCCTTGTAAAGTGAGAAATGTAGTTGCACCTCTTATTCTAGTCTGCTGCTGTTATTAAACTGTAATAAGATCAGAATAAAACCACTGAAATATAAGGAACTTAGGTCTAGTCTTTAATACTATATAAATTGAGAATAAGTGAGGGTCACTGGAGGGTGGGAGCTGGTTGGTTTTGTTCAAAGCTAAAATAATACCTTTTTCTCTTTCCTTTTCCTCCCTCCAGCTGCAGCTTTGGGAAACCTTGTTTCAGATTTAGCTGGACTGGGGTATGTATGAACTTGTGTTAAGAATATTAAGTGCATTCATTGAGATGCAAAGCGGAAAAATAAGTTTTTTTGTAATATAATACTGCTCTGCCTAATGTACTTTCTCAGGTTGTTACTCCCAGATCTGAAGAGATTTCCTTCTCCTCAGCTAAAACAATATCTCTGCAATGTCTTCAGGTCTAGGCACACCTATTGTTGATAAAAACAGATACAGCTTATTTTAGATTTTAAAGGAAATTTCTACATAACTGCTGAAAATAAAACTGTTTGTTGTGCCTGTTTTTCCCTCTTTCTCTCTGTTTTGTTTTCTGCAAATTACAAGGCTTGCCACTAACTAGTCTGCAAGTGACCTTTTCTCCAGTAAAGGTTGCTTAAAAAGTTCTGCAAAAATGCATTAACATTCACACCAGTTGTGTTATACTGCGTGAAGTTTTTTGGAAATACTATATTAAATCAGTGAGGTAATTAACCTACATTGCAAAATGTGACCTTTAGAAGTCTGAACTCTTTCCCATAGTTTTCTCTCAATCACTTTATTGGTATGCTGAAGGAAAAGCTCTTGGTATTAGTATTTCATAACCTACACTAAAAGATACTGTGAGATTCAAAATCATTTGTTCTTGTTTTGTTGTTCTTCCAGTCTTGCAGGTTATGTAGAAGCTTTGGCTTCACGGCTGGGTCTGTCAATCCCTGACCTGACACCCAAACAAGCCGACATGTGGCAGACGCGTCTCAGTGCACACTTGGTGAGTATCCTGTGGGCAACTCTGCTGATGTGGAGCTTTTTGTGTTTAAACTAGCTGATAAATTTTTGTGTTTAAACTAGCTTTTTGAAGCTTTTTTTTTTTTGACCTTAATTTATTCCTTAATAACCACCAACACTGTGCATGTTCCCCAGAGGGTTTAGTCTTGAGCTCATGTCAGGGAGAATCAAGAGATTGGATTTTTTTGAGCTTGAGTGGGTTTTGTTTTGTACGCAGCAAGGCCTAGGTGACATGGGTAGTCTCTCAATGATTCTGTGTATGCTGTGCAGATACCTGGGTTGAGCTCTGGCTATGGTGATAAGATAATTTACTTGGAAGTTGTGACCCCTTAGTACTTTACTCGTACACATTCTTTGTCAAGTGCTTGCTATTCATAAACCTGTGCTGGTTTGTACTAATTTCTAATATTCTATAATTAGCTTGGATATGAAAGTAGCTTTTCTCTGGCCAGACTTTTAGCATTTGAGTAATATTCACTGCCTGTGTTTACAGTTACAGGACACTCATCTTGCAGATGCATTTTCAGGGTGATTACTTAACATTTAAACATTTGAAGTGGTCCCACTTCAGCAGTGAGAGCAATGATTAAAGAAACAGGTTATCAGAAACTGAGTAAAGAAACAGATACTTCACTTTGCCAGAATGAGTCTTCATTGGGAAAATCATTGCAGATTTAAGGGAGGAGAAGTAGTGCTTACTGAGGAAAAGTTATGGTAGAAAACATCAGGTTTTAGCAGTGATAGATCAAAGCACAGAGCAGTGAAGAGTTGGCATGTTGTCAGGGGACTGTCCCATAATCTGAGTCTTCTCAGTAAAAGCTGAGCCTGTGGCAAAACCCTGTCATTGCACTCAGTTTGTTCATATTCGTTGTCTGTGAAAAGATTTCTGTGTGCCTTTGCCTGTATGGAAGCTTTTTTTTTTTTTTTTTACCTACTGTTTCAAGTTTTTCAACACTATCCACCTACTGCTATTGATGTGGTTTGGAGGCTGCTTGTGTTACTATATTTCATTTCCTCTTGACTCATACATTCAGGTCATCTGAAATGTTTTCCAGTTTTTGTTGGTTTTCCCTTGTGCCTTTGAAAGCCATCATGTTTGCAAGGAGCCACTCATTCCTTTGATGATTTGCAGTACCAGATACAAGCAGATGCATTTATAATTGCACCTAAAATGTGTGTAGGTGTTGTTCTGTTGGTTTTTTGGTTTTTTTTTCCTTTTCTGTCTTTCTGGCCATTCTGCTAATTCTTTGAATCTCTGTTTCCTCCCTTACCACTTGTGCAGCTCTTCATGATCATTGCCCTCCTCCTTTTTCAGAATTGTCTTTTATCATAGCTGTTTCTAACCTTGTCAGATCTGTGTTTCTAGTCTGCATGCTAAGAAAAGTGTGACTCCCAGCTGAAAACTAGAACAAGGGGTGTGTGTTCCTGGTTGTGGTGGTGCATGGGAAATGAGTAACAACTGATCAATAGAAAATCTTAATTTTTTTCCCCCTTTCTTTAGGGTAAAGCTATTGGAGTGACCATTGGCTGCATTTTAGGAATGTTTCCTTTGTTGTTCTTTGGTGAGGAGGAAGAAAAACTGGAAGAAAAATAATAATCTTTTTACAAGACATATACAAATGTAAACTACTGTACCTCAATTATTCAATTATGCTGTCAATATTTAGGAAATAACAGACAGTAAAAAAATGTATAGACTTGGGAACAAAACCTTCAGCATGTCATTTTATGGAAACACTAATTTATTGTGGCCTTGTTGTGTTCAGTACTTCTTTTTATAAAATATCATCTAACTTTTTATTTAATTGTAAATTTTTTGAAGTGTTTTCACTTATAGCAAGATGTTTACCACTTTCCCCTTTGAACTTATTCTTTAATGGATTATTACTTCAATAATCCACCATGGATGACAGTGTCACTCCTGAGTTGCATATTGGTTGTTTAACAGTTGTAATTGCATGACAGAAATATCACTGGTGTTCATCAGGTCCTTCAGTGCAGATTATTATGAAGATCAGTGATGAGTAATTTGAAGTCCTTCACTTTGCAAGGTGATTGGTTGCCCCTCACCAGTCATCATTTTGCACTGCCTTAGATTAGTTATTTCAGTGATCTTTGACAGCATAGTTTCCTTTTTTTTTCATAATTCTGACTTAAGTGTCTCTGAATTGTCTTGAGATGATCATGTTGATGCTTTGACAAGGTAAGTGTTTCCAGTGTAGGCCCTCTACCAAGTCCATCTTTAAAGTGGTGTTTTAACACCTTCTGTACTTCCATATTCATGCCTCTTTTTTTCTTTCTAAATAGTGTTTTGAGGATTGAATTGAAATATCCTTAAATTTGTCTTCCTCTGGTTTGAGTGTGATATTAAAGAATTCAGACCAACTGTTTCAAAACCACAAACAACTTTTTAAATCGTTCTGCTTAAAATAAGTTGTGAGTAGTTGATTGGGTAGATGAGGCCAGGGAACAGTTGAGGGTGTGAATGAATGCTAGCATTGCAGGTTTGTAATGAGTGGTTCAGTTGAAATGTTAAGTGTGCCATCAGTCTGGATTAGAGGACCTGATTTGATGATAATACCTTTGTGTTCATCATCAAAGATGAAAGCCTTTGCTACTTTTTTTTTTTTTGAGACAGTTAAAAAAAAACAAGTAACAAAAATAGGAGAATTGGGGCCTTTTTACTTTTTTTTTTTACTTTTATTTTTGCAGTCTTACATGGTGACCTGACAGTGCAGTATCATGTAACTGTGCTTTTTTATATGGTTATAAATAAAATTATGACAACTATTGAATATTCATACTATTTCAGGATCTTACTTGCCACTAGCATAATGCTGAACTACTAATTGTCCCTTAAAGGAGAAGGTTTCTTACTTGTTTGAATACCATTTGGAGAAGCCACTAAAAAGTGGCACAGCCAGGGCACTTGGAAAATTTTATTTGCTGAAATTGCTAGCACTTCTGGAACCTAGAAAGAAATGGTAAAAAAAAGAAATTAAGTCCCCTGATGATTTTTATTTGTTATAGGAAAAGTCTTACTGTAACATGTGTGTGTTTTACAAAGCTTGTTGCTTATCTCATTGTTATAAATCTGACTTCTGTGTTCTCATTACTTTTGTCTGGAAGCCCTTTAACAGCAATACTGAAACTGACTTTAATGAAGGTGACACTTGTATCTGTTTCTTGAAAAGCAGATGTTGAAAGCTTGGAGTGAGCAGTCCTAATAGTGTATGCTGTACTTTGCACATTAAACCAAGCTGTCAAACTGAGCATAAGCTCAGCCAAGCATCAAACACAAATGCAGAGGAGTTTCGGCCTGCACTTCAAAGATGGAAGCTTTATTAAATTAAAATTGAATAAAGCAACAAACAACAACAACAAACCCCACTACTCCAACAACAACAACAACAAAACAACCCAAAAATACTCAAAAAAAGCCCAACCCAGAGAAAAAATCCAGAAAGGCAGCGACACACTCTTTCAGCAACAGATTGCTGCTGGTTTACAGTACTTCAGTGTTCAGAGGTATTTTTTATTCATCCACACATTTTTCTTGCCTTAAACTTTTAACTTTTCTGTCTCTGCATGCACTTTTATTTCTATACAAAACTGTATGTATTTTCCACGTTTTTCTTAAAATGAAGTACACGTTAAAGCAGTTTTGCATAGCATCTTTTGTTGCCGTTTTTACAATTATTTCAACACTGATTCCTGTTACGATACTGCCATCTTGATTGGAATCTTTCAGCAGTGTCCAAATCTCTGTTCTTTGGCATTGTACCATCAGAACACTGTTTTCATCACTCTATTACAACTCATGAGAACAATTGGAAGGTTGTGCCAGCTGTCAGAGTAGCATTTGTTTTATAATGGCAATAGGAAAGACTGTGTACTATTGTTAAATAGCTTGTGCATGTAAATTGAGTACCTTCTGTTGTTGTATGTCAAACTATTGTACGGCAACCAGTGCTTTTATTGAGATCAATGAACTAAAATGTCATGAAAGAAGTTAATCATGTGTTGTCTTGTTAAAATATTTAGTTGACCACAAAAACGTGGAGGGCAAGTGACACATGGTAAGAAATACTGGGTATTTCAGTCTGATATAATGAAGAAGGCAACTTCTGGGGTTTCATTATTTCATAAAGGTGAAGAATAATTTGTGATGTGAAAGGATTAGTGGTGCTGCTGGAGAAGGTGCTGATTGGGGCCAATCTGCCCCCCTGAAAACCTGGTGGTTTCCTTTGGCTGTGGGATCCACACTTGTGTGGACATGGCGCTGCTTTGTGTGGAAGGGAAGATCTGTGCCTGATCCGTGCCCTGTCTCTCCAGAAGGAGAATGGGTTTTCTGGGGTATATGGAAGAAAGTAATCCCTGATGCTCTGATGACACTTACTAAAAACTTAATTGAGAAGACAAGACTCCCTTTATTTTCTGGTATGTTCTCCCTTCTTGATAAAAAGAAAAACAAAACACTGCAGGCTTGTTGAGAGACTTCAGTATTGCTCTATTTTTTTATTATTTTATCAGTTTGTCCTGTGTTAACAGGAATTTTTTTTGCCTTGAATGGCTGGTAGGCCTGAAATTGTGTTTGAAATACTGTCTTCTATTGTAACTTAAATTATAAATGTATATTTGACTGTATGTTATCTCTAGGAACAAAGAACATGCATCTGATAATAAGGTTACCCAAATCTTCTTGCCAGTGTTCTCTCATGCATGTACTTTTACATACATTATTTGAATTCAGACAACATATTTTGTATTGTCCTTAATTAAATTGTTGAACTTTCTGTAAACTTTTGTAGTACAGCAAAGCTGTTCTGTGTTTCTTTATTAGACCAGATGCTGGAGGAGAAATGTTAAAAATATCCTGTGGGTATTCAGCCTCAGTTATACAAAACAGGAATTTATTATATTTACGTTCTAAGCGAGTGGTCCTTTGTCACTGTCATAGGAAATACCACCATGGAGTGGTACTTCTGTCTCTTCGTGCTCGGAAGAGAGCAATTTAAATAATTAAAATGTTTGCATGGTAAACTGGTGGTGTTTGTGATTAATATTAATTAGAAGTTCACTTGCACTTGAACTTTTGGAATTAACTGAGGTTTTTTTGTAAGTAAACTAAACATTTTTGAACTTTTCTGGACTTTGGAGCGCCTCAATTTATTTTTTTTTTACTCATTAGCTAGTCCCTTTTGTGGATGTCTGTGCAAGTGCTGTGAGTAAAACATCTGTACTTGAAGGATGGTCCCATTTAATTTTGAGAACCTGTACAGGCTGGCTGTTGTTTTACTCCATTGTGGTTGTGTTGTGTAGTTGAAGTTCATTCATGCTGTTCAGAGAGTCTGTCACACTTCTACTCAACATTTCCCTCTTCTTGGTCTGATGTTTTACATGGTCTAATGACAAGCTGACAGAGCAGCAGAATATAAACTGAAGGCCTTAATAAAGTACGGAGGAATTATCACCCTGCTCTGAGAGTCTTGTGCCTCTGGAATTTTTCAATCTAAAATATTAAGAAAATAACCAGACCTCATAACGCAAATTCAAGGTCCCATTCTAAAGTCTTTATTAGGTGTTTGTTAAGGCTATTCTCTTGTTTCAGTGTTCAGTACCCTTGGCATCCAGTGTTGCTTCAAAATAGCGTTGGGGCAGGGCAGGGGCTGTGGGCCAAGGGTTTGGGCAAACTTGAAATTTCGAAGCCAGGCAAGATTAATGCAGAAGGATTTTTTTAAATTTTGTGTTGGAAGACTTGTGTGTTGGACTGCTGATGTAGTACTGCTCCTATAAGTAGATGATGCCAAGGTAAGGCCTTTTGCAGGCAGGAAATGGTTCTGACTTAACAGTCTTCAACTTAGTAGTGGACAGTATGTGAGCAAGTGGATTAAAGAACTAGATGCTGCTTCACAGTCATGAGTTACTCCTTCTGTGTATGTGTGCAAGGATTAAGTTGCTGTGAAATACCAAAATTATTTGAGACCTTAAATGAATGCATTTTGTGTCTGTTTTGTGTTCTGTTTTTAATACTGTGCTTATCAGAGTGTCTCAGTTTTGTTTGTCAGTACGAAAAAAAAAAAGCTTAAGCACTGCCAAACTTGTGAATGTTGATTTATCTGTTAGAAAATAGAGTATCTTGTAATGGAATATGAAGTGTCCTGAATGGGACCATTCAGTGTTCAGAAAACATGATTCCAAAGGGTGAGATTTGCCATATGGGACCTACTGCTGCCATTCCTGTTGAGAAGAGGGTTCCACTGGGCAGTACCATGGATTGGTAGAACAGTAACAGAGTGCTACCTTGTCTTTGTACAGCACTGCTCCTTGGCTTTGGCAGGGTGGCCTGTTTGCACTGTGGTGTTTCTTTGTATGTTGCTGAAAATGACTTGTCTGTTACTTCCAGCTAGTAACAAGAAGGAAAGTGAGGAGAATGAGATTCTCTCTCATTTTCCCTGCACAGGAATGCGTAGGGGTCTTATTAAAAGAGGAAAAAAACCCTCAGATTTTCATTCATGTTACTTCCCTGCTGTTCTCTCTGTCTTGAGAGTGCTTTCGACATGCTGGAACATGGGAAGATTTCAAAGGGCTGGTGAGGTTTCCCTCCCCAGACTCGTTTCTCTGCACATCTCAGCTATTGTATCATAGAAGGAACCAGCAAAGGAAAAGGGATACAAAAGGACAGGGGTCCTTGAACAGGAAGAGAAGAATGTGTACAGGTGATTTACCTTTGCAATACAAGTGCCAAATTACCGAAGACCACACTGAAAGCCACTTGGATATGAAAAAGAGGAACAGCCTCTTCTGGTGAAGTTTCAGGTAGGCTTTCATGAAGATGTGTGATTTTTTCTCTGCATGGTTTCTGCTATTAGTTACTTACCCCTTTTTGTGTTGGAGCACTGAAGGGTATCATTTTGCTTCTACACACTTTGCTCCCTGAGAGCTCCACAACCTCCAAGGAATGTCAAGACTGGGGAAGAGTCTGCAACCAGAGCCATTGTTTGTAGGAAGACATCCCAAGAAGAGCCCATGCTGTAATAGGCTGTCTCATTTTCATTTATAGTCCTCATTTGCATTGTAAAGAGAAGCAGACATTTGGGATAGTTTCTTTGGGAAAAGAAATGGTTTTCTTAAATTGTATTCATTTATGGCAAGGGTTATTGTGCTGGCATGCTGAGGAGCAGGACAGTCCTTCATGTGACTATTAAAGAAAGAAGAGGTTCCTCCTGACCCCCACTGGAAACCTTGACATCTCATAGGATAGTCCTCTCCTTATCTCCGCAGTGGATGAATGGCCTGACTGTATGATTTGGCAGATTATGAAGTCCTAGGAAAGCTAAAAGGCAGTTGCATGTCATTTGTTTTATAGGTCACCAAGATGACATGTGAGGGGTTTGGGTACTTGTGAATTCATGTGGATATCCTTCAGGCTTCGAGGCTCAGTTTTCATATTTTTGCAGGGTTCTTAAGAGGGGATTTCCCTGCCTAAATGCCAATTTTCCATGTTGCAACTGAGCTACTCTGTCTGTGTTGTGTATCTCATGATCCCTTTGTTATATGGCAGAACCAGTCCTGCAGAGTGTATTTTGTGTGATGTAGGTGTTGCAGTTCAGGGTGGGATTGCTCACATGCTGCAGGCAGGAGGATACTGGCTTACAGCCTCTGCACCAAAAATACTGTTCTGATGTTAATTCATAGAGTCTTCTAATATTCTCTAAGCCATGGTGAATATTTGGAGTGTAATGGAGTTTCAGCCCTGTCTTTTGCCCAGAGTTTGCACTAATTTTGGTTGACCTGCCCTGTGCCATGTTGCTTTTGGTCAATGAAATTAAGAATTGTGCAAGATATCTTGTTCCATGAAATGGAAGAGTTTATTTCCCTACGAAATAACTGACTCATTGGATAGAAGCTGCTGACTGTTCTAAAGCAAACTGACCTTGTGAGTGGAACAGCTTGGTAGCAAAGAGGGGTGACAGGGAGACAAATAACTTCCTTAAACTTTCCAGCAGGGAAGAGCTGTTCCTTTCTTGATGGCTGTTCTCTCTGACACTCTGTGTCAAGCAGCAAATTACAATGTTTTTTTAGTTTTGTTTTCATTTCAGCTGCTGTGACAAGTGATGCCAATGTTCTGTGTTGCTCAGCAGTGGGGATCTCTGTAGTAAATTACTTTGCATGAAAAATGCAGCCTGCTAAAATAAACAGATTGTCTATCAAAAAGGAATTTAAAGCATACATGAGACAGCTCCCACACTTTGTGCCTGTAAAACCAGAGACCAGAGGGCAAGGACAGCAACTCAGAGGCTGGAAAGCTGCTGCTGCCAGAGGCACCTATTTAAGAAAGAAACAGTCTGCTGCAGGACAAGTCATAGGTGTCTTCTAACATACCTGGGGTGTCCTGTGATAAACTCTCAGTATGCACTGTGTTTTTGCAGATTTTATCTCACATCCTCATCTAATCTTACTCTGGGTAAAGTTTCCAGGTAGTGTCCTTTAGTTGGTGATTTGGTGATTTCTTTTATTGCCTCCACATTGTGAGAAAGTGCAGAGGGAGTGGTAGTGCCACAGATGGTTAGAACAAAAGGTGGGGGAGTTTCTGCATTTCCTAGACATGTTTTTTTCTTTGCATGGATACTCTAGAGATGTGTGAATGTTAGAAAAAATTAAGCATCTGTAGGTGTTGCTGTTCATAAATTACTGTACGGCCTGCGCCTGGCAGCAATGTGTCAGCTGTTGCAGGCGTGGTGATGCTATAGGTGTTTTACAAACCGTGGCCTACCGCTTTAATACATTTTACTTTCAGTTGTGTGGAAGCTTCCTCCTAACCTTCATTTTTAAGTGTTCTCAGTTTGCTGCTTTGAATTAGTACTCTTCAGTGTGTCATTCCACCCCCC